>PVHY01000021.1:335921-358844 GCA_004024945.1 Uropsilus gracilis
TGCTAGACAGTACCATGTTCTTCTTAGAAAAATGAACAAAACCTGCCAATCTGTTCTCTTAAAAATATTGTTAAAGGGCACACTTTGAAGAATAGAACTGCTTTTTATCATGCTTTATAACATGCCATGTGTTTATGCATTAGAATTCCACTTTACTTCCAAAGCAACACAAGGTGCATTCATCTGTGCTTACCCTCATCCTGCAGAAGAGATGGCACTGGGGGAAGACAAGGACACAGGTGCAATGGACTCAAGCCACAACAGCCATATCTCATACCACATCTCACACATATGGGGCCAAAACTGGTCCATAACCAACATCTCTTACCAAATCCAAGTAATGGTTTAAAATGATGTCATTTAAAACAAATTATGATTTAAGTGCTTTATTACAATCAAGAGAGACTTAGAACATACAATTTTATTCAGACCTTCCTTGATACATTTTTCACAAACCTGTTTTGGTGATGAACAAGTTCTTCCAGGACTTAGAAAATTCTACTCTGTTACCTTTATTAAAATGCAAATTACACTGTACTGCAAATTCATACCTGAAAGCATTGAAAAACTAACATTATAGCTAAAAAAATTGTTAATGTTCATTTTACTGGTGATTTCTGATTTTGACATACACTAATTATGTTCATGTTTTTTACCCAATTTTAGAAGATCAAAAGTCTAGGTGTTGTAGCCGAGCTGTTTAATTTTTAATTTCTACAAGCTATACTTTAAAATACAGGAAGGATTTTATCATGAGGAATATCTTTCTCTTTAGCATTATGGTATTATATTCTTATTCCTTCTGAGTCTTCTCTCAGATTGGTTATATAGAAAAGAAAAAAAACACTAATTTTTTTATAAGAAGATCTAGGATTCAAGTCAGGTACTTAATAAAGAAACATCTCTAGTCCAAAATCAAAAGAATTTGTTGACTTCAGGAGTTTCTATATTCACTTAGAGTCAACTACATTCCATTTTCAGGGATACAACTAGAAGAAAAATAATAGGTATCCCATATTTATATTTATCAACTCTATCAGTTATTTATATTGACATTGTAATGACTAACTGATGGTAATGTGGGGGTAATTAAGATAGAGTGACTTAGGTGATTTTTTTTTTTGAGACTAGGTCTCACTATTTTTGCACGTGGAACCGCAGGCTCTCATTGCCCGGGGTATCCCAGACTCAAGCAATCCCCAGCCTCAGTTTCCCAGGTAGCTGGGATTACAGGTGCGCACCACCACGCCCAGCTATTTTTTTTGGAACTAGGTCTCGCTATGGGCCCCAAGCAGGACTTGAACCACAATCCTTAGCCCCGGCCACTTCATAGGCTGGAGCTTGCAGGCACAAGCCACCGTGCCCGGCTTGACTTAGGTGATTAATAAAAAAATCAAGCACTTGTTTATGAAGACATTGATAGGCACATACAAGGTAAGAATAGATAAAAACCTGAAGCAGGGCACGGTGGTGCATGCCTGTAAGTTTCAGCCTATAAAGCGGCTGGATCTGGGGATCATGGTTCGAGTCCTGCTTTGGGCAACATAGTGAGACGTAGTCCCCCCAAAAATAGCTGGGCATGGAGCTGTAATCCCAGATACCTGGGAAGCTGAGGGTGGAGTTGCTTGAGTCTGTGACACCTGGGCAATGTGAGCCCGCGGTCCATGGGCAAAATTAGTGAGACCTAGTCTCGAAAAAAAAAAAAAAAAAGATAATAACCTGACTATGGAGAGAGCCCCACCTAAATCAAAATTAACAGGTGGTCCTGCAAATATGCCACTTAAACGAAACCTGACTATAGGTACTGGGTTGGATGCTACATCCATAGTCCCAAAGATGTCTCCAGAGTTTGGTAAGCATCACTGAACACTGGATCTGAGAAGTGGCTGCACTTCCCACAGACAGATGCTAGGAACCCTATGGACTGGTCCCCTCCTGCTCTTCATTGCCAGTCTCCCAGCTACTGCTTCCCTTTTTTTGCTTCCAATTTCATTATGTACTTGTACTATTGTAATAGGAATTCTCTCCAATAAATTCATATTATGACTGCAAGGTACAGGTATTTGTTTTGAGTTATCAGTGAAACCTTCCTGCCTCATGGAGATTTAGTACACTAAATATCTCAAAGCTGATAAAATACTATCTAGTTAGCTGAGTTTCTCATAATATTATTAAAAATAGAATTTACTAGTCCTATTTTAAATATTAAGTCCCTTGGTGGAAGGTATAGTATGATAATATATGCCTCTAAATTATATACTGTTTTGTCAACCAGCTTAACCTTAGTAAAAATCATATAATTAAAAAACCACATAATAAAATTTATTTGATGGCACAGCAAATGGTTTCACATTTGGAATAAAACATAATTCAGTTAAAACATATAGAGAGGACCAGGCATGGTGGCACACATCTTTAATCCCAGCCTAGGAAGGAAGGCTGAGACTAGGAATTGTTTGAGTCACCGGGTTAAAGACTAGTCCAGGGCAACAAACATAGTGAAACCTAGTTTCAAAAAAATAGCTGGGTATAGTGGCGCACACCTGTAATCCCAGCTACCTGGGATGCTGAGGCTGGGGATCACTTGAGTTCGTGGTACCCCGGGCAATGTGAGTCTGTTTCCCTGAACAACATAGCCAGAATGTGTGTGTGTAATTAAATATTGAGACGTTGGCCCAAGAGATGTGTTCACATAGCTTATTTGCCAGAAACCAAAAAACCCGAAAGTGAAACTAGAGTTGTCAACCTTGATGATATTCATTCATGTGTTTTCCATTAGATTCAGCGCCAAGTATGTGTATCTGTCCCTGTCACTGAGTAGACTGTCCTTAGAATACAGGTGACTGTTGGCTTTTTGTTTCTGTTGCCTGTCCCCTTCCATGAACAGAGGCATCAGGAGTGGCCCACAGTAGCAATGTCTGGGGGCCACTCCTGATGCCTCTGGTTCTCCCTCTGGTACCTGGTTCTCCCGTGGATCTCAGCAGAGTGCTTGCTGCCAGAAGTTTCTTTCTTAGAGAATATTTGAATAAAGTTTCAAAAAGTGATGTGTGTTTTAAAAAACTCAGCACTACAGCCCTGATGTATGTTCAGGATACACTGAATTAGAAGCCTGTAATTTATGTTGACAAGATTCCTAGAGTCAATTATTCCCTGATTGTCTATTCAGGTTGTCTTTTTTTTTTTTCTTTTTGCAAACACAATCTTTACTAAACCGTATGCAGTTCTGTAGAGCAGGTTTACATTGTCAAGTCATTTCTAAGAATTGGGTTTGACAACCCTGCTTAGTATCTAAAGCAAATATAATGAACTCATTCTCTAGTCTCTTCTCTAGGAGTTGATGGAAACATTAAACCCAGCAACTAAGATTGTATCTCTTTAAATTCTGTTGAATTTTCTTGCATTCTAAAGTTAAAAATGACCAGTTTCTGGAAAGAACATCTCACTCAACAGCATGCCAACTATCCAAATATCACAGAAAACAAATTTACATTTCATGAAAGTGTCTTGAAAAGGAAAGAACTGTCTTGCTGTGGATGAAATGGGTATTTGTATGACTTTTCTTCATACTCAAAAGCTGCTCACTTGACTTTTCTTCATACTCCAAAGCTGTTCATTTATGATTGGAAGAACCATGAGTTACTATTTGAAAATTAGTGTTAATTCTCACCAGTTTTTCTCAAACAATGTTAGCAAATGTGTGTGATAATTCCCTGTGCTTGCCCTGTGTAACCAAGGCATGACAGTTCCTTTAGGGACTTATTCTCTTGGGTCCTCGTCCAAGAAACACAAGTCTATAGATATTGTTCTGCATGATTTATTACATTCTTCCTTTACATGTTATTTCCTTATATTTCCCTTTGTGAAATGTTGTTATAAAACAAATCTATTAAGCAGAACCTGCTTTTAATGTCACCTGCCTGTTAGCATTAGCATCCTGTCAAGAGTGCCTCCTACCATTCAACAGCCCATTTTTATTTCTTAGACAAATCTTTGCCATCTTCTTTTTTGTAAGTGGTATTTGATTTTTCTGTTTTTTTATTTTTCTTTATCACTACCTTTACTTATATGTCTTTGTTTTTGTTTAATCCCATGATATGGTTTAGTTTCCATTTCTGAAATGTTTCAAATTGACATCAAAAGTCACTAGGTCTTAGGTTGTTTTTATTGCTCATTTTTTATTTACCCTCTATTATTTATCACTACCACTTCCTTCTACTAGAAATCTAACTTTATGAAATCCTAAAGACTGTTCTTCAATGTATTTTAGTTTGGCATCTGTCACTTCTGCTTTGCCATACCACCTAAGAACTAATACCCACTCCTTATTTGTATAGTAAAATAGGCTCCTAAAACTAATTTTCTTAATGCAAAAAGCATAATTTTCTTTACTGTGTTCTATAGTTGTAATACCACAAAATCAATATTGTATAGAAAAACAGTTATCTTTCAAGGTATAAGATTATAGTTAATAGGGGTTAATAACAGAGCAAGACAACAAAACACATCATTAATGGTTTAGTTAAGGAAATATTTTTCATTTTGTTAAAGTCTTGAGGAGAAAGATTGGGAGACTCCAAAGGAGTTTCTAATCAGATGTCAGATGTGGTCCCTTTGGATACAATTTTCCCTTTAAAGTTCTAAAAACACCTAAGTTTTAATTCCTTCTTAGGATAGAAATATCCAGAAAGTAAGACACTAAATGCAATACTGATAAGTTATATGACTTTAAGCATGTTTTCTCATCTCTCTAGCTTGAAAATAGATAAGGGTCTATCTGAATTTTGATTCTATCTGAATTTTGAACATTTCTGAAGAAATGCTTTTTCTTAGTAGGTTCAACAGAATTAGGCTATCTGGGTGACCATACTGTGTGGAAATGATCATTGATTTCAGTTAAGTAACTTAAGTCCAAGTTTTATGACTTTTGTTTGTTCAATTTTTAAATTAGAAAATGAAAGGAAAGGAACTGCTTATTATTTGATTGTTTCCACAATATATAAATACAATATGCATTTCACTATTGTAGGTTCAGGAGTGATTATTAGGTCTCTAGGCATTTTCCTTTAGATACCGTTGAGCTAGACCTCTGAACATTTGCACAAGCTTCTAAGGTTTAAAAGAATAGTAATGTGGATAAGCCCAGTATGAGTCGACTAGAAGACACTCTTATCACCTTTCTGCTCTTTATCCTGTCTTATCCTGCTGCCACGCAAACAGAATAAAAAGTTAAAACAGAAAATATCTAAAGATAAAGATCAGATGATAGAATGTTTCTATAAAGTAATAAGGTATATAAATCAAAAACCACTAGCTAACGACTGAACATGTGCTTACCTCTGTGGGAAGACAAATTCATCTGACATGGGTCCTCTAACATTGTTATTTAAATAAGGAACACATATTTGGTCTCCCCTAAAACCTATGTATTTTTCTAGACAAACATGGTGGTAAAGGTGTTTTGTTATATTAACAAGGTTACCTCTTTTAGGAAGCACCTAAGGAAGGAGACTGATTACCAGTGGTGACGACCAAATGATACTTAGGTAGGAAATTTCAGTATCTCCTTACCCATCCACCTCCATCTCCAAGAAAGGGAGAGTGATTGAAGAGCTAGCTGAATAGCTAGTTTTCAAAGATTTAATAAAGCATGCCTATGTAATAAAGTACAAAAATTCAAATACTATGTTTGGAGAGATTTTGCATTGGGAAACCAAAACACTTCCATCAAAAGAAAAGCTTCTTTGTTCAGGCTTCAGCCTATATATCTCTTCACCACACTGTTGATGCCCATTCTTTAATATACTTTAATAAACTGTTAATCTAGTGAATAAACTGGTTTCTTGAATACCTTGTGCCAGTAAAAGTGTTATTAAGAAAGTTATTCTGTTTTCTAAAATTATTAAATGCTAGCACTCCAATTGAACCATTTGATTATTCTTCATTGCCTAATATACAGAACTTTCAGTGTGACCTAAAGTACTATTAATAATTTGGCTTTTATCTAAGTGCAACCCACACCTCACCCCCATCTATGTCACAATGTACACAGTTGCCCTATAGTTTGAATTCCTAAAGCTCAAATTACAACATGTAGTTGCTCTAATCTAATCTCAATTCCTTAAACCATCTCTCAATGAAATGCTTTGGCATACCTATCACCTCAGTCAAGAATGTCCTTCTTTGGGGGTAGGCTGTCACTATCCCTCTGAGTCTAACTAACCTAAGTTGTCCTCCTGTTCTATACCCTTTATTTCTGATCTTTCATTTCCCTTTTCTTAAATAAATTTGCCTCTATCACAGCCACCTGCCCCCCATCTCCTTATTTTTGTAAGACTTCAAGCTGTTACTCAACTTCATTATCAAATTAAAAATCACATCCCATTCTCAGTAAATTCTCTTAGCCCAACTTAACCACCAGACTCATGAGCTTCCAGTCTGCAAGTTATGACCCCAAGTATACACCTCCATGGTGCTCATCACAGTATTTGCAATTATTTATCAGTCATATTCCCCACTTATTTTCCACATCCTTGAGCAAGGATTGCATTCTTTTATAATGAATCTCCCACATCTAAAATGAATAGTGGTATCAGTCATGCAAATAATACCCATTTCATCCAGAGCAATAAGAAAACCTGGGTCACTACTTTTGTGAACTTTGCATAAAGTACACTGCAGCTGTCTCAAGTTGGAGTAGGCCTGGAATTTTCCCCTGGGGCATAAAATGGAGACTCACGGGATGGATTCTAGCAAAATCAAGCTTTCTCCAGTCTCCTCGCCTGGGCCTCCCACAGCTGGCCACCTCATACAGTAATAGGAGCTGCATCTATTTACTGATTTTTATTAATACTAATGCTTTTGGATCATGAAAAGAATTTGCAGGCCATCAATTGTAGAAAGACCTGATGTTTTCCCCTTTTTGCTTTCACAGTGAACCATTCATTCCCTCTGCCAATGCTGGGAATGGAGCTACAAGCAGGGTGGAGACTTAGAAGCAGGCTGTGGGCTTGAATTAGCACATTGGCTTCATAATTCCATAGCACCAAAGCAAATTCCAAGATAAAAGCTGAATCTATAATTGGGAGATACTCTGAACATAGAAGCTAAGAAATAAGTAATGTATTTTAGGTGGTTTCAGTGTTTTATCTCTGGATCCCCGAAGATCAAAGGAAATGGACTCCAAGAACTGTCAGTGGGACTGTGAGTTCTGCTCATATTTTGTGCACTGCTATTGCTACCTAATTTACAAGTGGGATACTAAGACATGCTAGGAGAAAATAGGAAAGAGCTTTTTCTTTTCTAAGGACATGACTTGACTTAAGAAAATATTTCTCAACTGTGTCAACAAACTCCAAATAGTCTCTCAAAACTCATTTTAAAATTTCTAAATACATTTTAAGGTTTTAAATGAAAAATTTAGAACCATTTTATAATTACATAAAATTTGTGAAGATTGTTCAGAATTCCTATAAGCACTACATCCACTTTCCCACATCATTAACATACGTTACTTTGACATACCTCTTATAAATTTGATATATATTTAATAATTGACATCCACACTTTATTCAGATTTCTTTACTATTTCATAAATGTCTTTTCTGTTCTAGGATTAAGATACCAAATTAAATTATTTGTCAAGTCTTCTATGGCTCCATTTGGATCTGAGAGTTTCTCAGGCTTCCCTAGTTTTTGATACTTTGTTCTGAGGCTCACTGTACAAAAATTTTTGCACAAGTTACCCATTAGGAGCTGTCATGTATCTTTATCATGATTACATGGGGTTAGATATCTTCTTTTGAAAGAGGACTACAGAAGAGGAAGTACCATGCCTACCATATCATGCCCACCGTATCATTTTAATTGTGTATCATATAAGAACAAGACACCACGGTTAGTCCTGATGCAATAATTGGCAGCTGTCTTCACAATATTTACCTTTTTTCTCATTTCTATACTGTACTGCATAGATGTCAATACTTTTCATAGAATGAACTGAGCTACATCAACAGTGAGATTTTGAAATACCTCCCAAACTGGATGAAAGAAAGCACACCATCTCAAAGTTCTTGGATTAGAGGCAAAATCTAACTTTGAGAAGTATAGTGAGACCTTCCATTCCTTGGTTGAGTACAGTTGAATTTTTGAATAGTTAATTTAACTTTTGTATAATTCCATATGAAATAGTGGAGGGTAGAAAATATATGCAAAATGGTAAAGGGGGTTTCCTCGACAGATTTTTAATTTTATATAGGTAAGCAATGAAATTTAAATGAGAATGTTTGAAGTAAGCCATTCTCATGACCTTACAGGTTTGAGTTGATGACATTGGGAGAATCATTTCATTCCCTAGGTTTCTGCCAGCTCATCTGTAAAAAAGGAATAATATTAACTGGACTATATTTTGTATTCAAAGGAAGAAGAATTTGAATAGCAACTGAAAGTTCTTTCAGCAGTTGAATTTGATAGGAAAAACTCAACAAATAAATCATATCATATTTACTTGCTTTCCTGCAGAGAGAAATTGCTGGGACTCATCTACTCTCATCACTTCTCTAAATCCATCCCCAAAACACACATAAATACTTTTCTTTCTTTATGAAAGACTTGAAAAATACTTCCAAGGCAATAAATTCAATCTATTGATTGGGAGAAAAACTTAGGATTGGTAGTTGGAAACTTTCAAAAGGAAGCCTAGCTTGTACTTAACAATATATACCTCACTTAGGGAAGAGAATTCCCAACAAGAAAATTAAATTCAGCTAACAAATTCAGGAAGTGTATTGGAAGTTAATATATACACATTTTTCACCTAATGTCTGAAAAGTTCTTTGGAAGAGAACTTTTTCACTTAAACTAAGATATATTATCAGAAATAAATGCCATTTTATAAGCAATGCATGTGTGAAGAATTAGCATTTATTGTTGGTTTCCCATGTCTAACCTGTCATGAAGGGAATGTAGGAAGTGTATTATTGTGTATCTGAATTAATGAGAGGCTGTTAACCTTGTGATTGTAATAAATAGCCTCTTTGAAGAGGTCATCCTTGAGTGGAGACCTGAGCTTCCAAGGAGGATTATACAAAGTCAAAATATAGTATACTGTGTTAATTCTCAAGAATGAAAATCTGAAATATACGCAATATTTCAATGCAATGTTTCTAAACAAAAAAATTCAAAATATACAACAGAAACATTAAATTATGTAGACTACCAATACAAGAACTAAGAGGTTAAAAGCATCCCCAGTTACAGAAAATGAAAAACTCAAAAAAGCACATATCTCATATGATTACTGGGAAGATTAAATGATTAACTGCACACAACTGGGTAGCCTAGGACCATAATGAACTTTCCATAAGGAATAATCATTGTTTCTTAGTCACTTTTCCACGTGAGTCTTGTTTGTCCATCCATAGCAGGCTATTTATGTTTCTTAAATAATACAATTTCAGACCTTACACATTAGCATGACATGTATTATCCTTTAGTCTAAACATCTACCCTTCCTGAGGTGATACACTCCTATACATCCATCAAACCCCAGCTCAGATGTCTCCTCTCTGTAGTCTTCCCTGTCATTCTAGTTTTTACTTTCACCCTTGCATTCAATCTGTATTAAGTATACACCTCCACTGTTAAAAGAGATCCTCTCTGTTGTCACTTATCCTTAGAGTTTTATTGTCTTCTATAAAAAGTACCCCAAATTATGCTATTGTTTGTTACATTTTCAAACTGACGTCATACCTTGCAAATCCTTTACTGTAACTAAATATTTTTCTCTAAATATTATTTTCTAAGTATTCTAAGTACTATTTCTAAATATTTCTAAATATTATTATTTTAAATTATTTTCTCTAAAGATCAGCTCACAATCTCACTTATATAAATTTAGTTCAAAGGTAATTTTACACAGCTATTATGAATTAGCAGTTTAGTACACAAAATAAATTATTACAATACAACAAATGGTACATATACATCAAGTTATGATTACTCTGATAGGAAACTGTAATGATATATACTCTCTAGATTGGGATCTCTGTTATATCCTGGAAACCTATTACAATGCAGTGCATGTGGCAGGATCTTAGTATCTTAGCAGATGATTCCTGAATTGCTACAATCTTTCTGAAAGCCCTGACTTTAATTTTTGACTATAAAAGGGAACAGGGGATTACAAACTTGAAAATTTACTAACAAATTATGATTTACCCAGAAGAAATTCATGTGAATATTGTTTATTAATGGCAACAGGGTTTTAAATCTGCAATTGAAGGTGTATACTGTCTATGTGCAGTAAATATCAACACAGAGTTCATGTAAAACTATGAAAAGATATTTAAATTAAAACTAGATATACACAGAACCAAGCATATGTCTAGGTCCTAAGACTTACACACCAATTCCAAGTTGTAATACCTACACATTCTTTTCTAATAATGTAAATTCATTTTTTATTTTTTTCTCATGTCTTTTTCACATAATGCTTGATTATTTCACTTATATTAACTATAACTTCCTCTTATATTTTTTCCAACATTTTTATTGAAAATCACATAGATAATTGCATTAATTAAATACCAAATAGACCAATGATGAGTAGACTGATGAAAAAGTAAGCAAGATCAAGTTGGGTAGCGAGAGATACTCATACAAGTAACTAACAGCAAGTGAGGGATTTAAGATGTAGATTGGTGACTAGGTGAAATGTAAATTAAACATTTTCCTGAGGAACTGTAGCTTTTTCAGTTCTTAAAGTCTTGTTCCAACAATGTAAAGGCACCCAAAGTAGCCTAGTTAAGTTGCTGGGAATTAGTTTTCCAAGAATATCAACTTTGCAGAGAAGCTTCTAGAGACAGAAGGTGTACTTGTGAAATGGATTCTGTAAGAAAGTGCTAGGTGCACTAGGTGACAACACACATTAACTCTGAATCATGTCTATACAGGATACCAAACTTATAAGGGCAACTGTAACTACTTGTTAAATAGCCACCATTTCACTTAGATAAATTTCTTTCAACAGAAATTTTACACAACTATTATGAATTAGTAATCTGTTACACAACAAGTTACCTCAAAATAAATTGTGGCAATACAACAAATGGTCCATCACCCAAATTTTGTCTACTCTGGGAAACTGCAGTGATATACATCATAATATAAATTCCAATTTACCTGTTGGGGGCTGACTTGTTTATAAGGCTAAGCAATATTATCCTTTCTCTTGATGAAAATCTCTTACAGACACGTTTAAATGTCTTAAAAATATGACATATGCATTGATGACAACTTCAAACTAATGGAATTATAGTACAACATAATAATATACTTTAAAGACCAAAGAAATCATTGGCAATAATTGATCCAAGCACTTTCTCTTTTCATACTTAGAATTACATTTGTTTGAAAAATACTTGAAATGTAAGTTTATATACAATGAGAGATAATTTGGATGTAAAATAGGGAATGTTATGTTTGATTCTGTGGAGGGGTTCCACACACATCTATTGATGAAACAATTTCATCTTCAGAAAGTGGATTATAACAAATTTACAGTGTGATGTTGAAACATCACTACATTGTATGCTTTCACACTTTGATTTCAGAGATGATAAATGTAACCATTACCTTAAAAAAGTTCTCTCACACATTCACAAATAGGTAGCAAGCAGATTTCATCCTTAAAATTTTGGAAAAAAAAATCTCCAGAAACACAGAGACCAATTTATTTCTTCATAAAATTGATTAAAAATGATCAGAAATTCAGATCACACTCAAAATCAACAATATGGGACCTCTTTGAAAACCTCAGCATGCAAAAAAGCCAAGCGAGCAACAAACAAAAGCAAATATCAAAACAGCTACAACATGATAGCAAGTAAAACCAACTAAAGGTATAGATAAAAAGTATCTAAAAGTCTAATCTCTACAAAACTCACCAAAAGTGTTACATCTTTCATCTCTGAGTTCATCTTGGAATCAACCTTCCCTGTGACCATCAAGAAAACTAGCAAGCCACCATCTCACTTCACTTTTAAGTGTTACACCTGGATCTGAGGTGCGTTCAGGTAAGATAATTGGTTTGCAAGTGGAATGCTTTGGGTTTTGGTTTCTGGAATCTACCAATTTTCAGTTGACATACAGTAACTTCTTTTGAAAGCTATTCCTGAGCTTCACCTAGTCACAAAATACAAACATGGAGAAAGGCATACCTATGAAACCTGGTTGGCTTGAGATCACAGAGATGGGGCTTCATAGTGCAATTCCTAGCACTGAGTTGAGCAGCCTAAGCACAGACTCATAATCCTTCGTATGCACTGACAATTAAATAGATTATCAGAAATGTGTGTTCCATTTGGCAAAATAAACCCATCTAAGGTTATTTTAGTGGAAAAATGGAGCAGCAACTTTTACTGGACCAAACAAGGAGGCATTCTGACTCTTCTAACAGAAAACACTTCTGAGGGCATGAAGAAACTCACCAGTTGCCAATCTGACCTGGACTCCTAAGCCTCTGCAAGAAGCAGCTGCAGAGTTCAGAATCTAGGAGATGCGTATAAATGGGGTGCTGACTTGGCTTTTATCAAACCCCCTTAGTCCTGAAGATTTGCAGTGGTATGCATATTCAACGTATAAGCATACTTCAATTTTCACTGAAACAAATGAAAACATTAACTGTGATTTATGCCTCAGAAGGATTAAACTGGGCCATATCTACTGAGTGAATTTGCATTGAATTATGACCTTTGACTAAATAATGCATGTGGATATATGGAAGTGACTCATTAGAGATGGTAGAAGTTTATTTCAGTGTTAAGTCATGATTTAGTGTCTGGAAAAGAAATGAAAGGATGAACAAGGGTGTTTGTGTGTTTTTGTATTTCAAATTCGACAGTAAAATTAATATCATGACACTTTGGTAAAGTATCTACAAATTTTTGTCTGAGCTGATTATTTAGGCTTAAATGTTAACCTCAGAATTTGTCAAATTAAAAGTCTGTTAAATTCACGAAGCCCAAGCTGTTGTCTGAGCAGAGTTGAAAATTCTATTCTCACCCCCAAATGATGACAACAGCAGACACACTGTTGGACCAATGTATAATGATGATTCATTTTCCTGGTTTTATTTTTTAAACTCTGATGTTTAAAGCTTTGTTAGTAGAGATCAGAGTGAGAAAATATCTTTAAGGCACAGGTATGAAATAATAGCATACGATTTTGATAAAACCTTTACTAACTTCTGAATTTCTTAAAATAGTGTACATGTGCATTTTATGTTTTCCCAGGATTTACAATTCTATGTTTAATCATGAAATTCTGCCTAGGTCAATAAGATTGTTTAAGTGTGAAAAATATTCCATTTAACAACTGACTTACTATCTTTTATGTATCCTACATCTCTCTACAACACACACACACACACACACACACACACACACACATACACACATGCAAGTACACCTTGGACAAATCAGCTTAAAAAAATCTGTAAATCAATAGATTTTCATGCATTTGCACTTGCAAGAAAAGTGACAAAAGTCACATATCAACAGGGACAGAACACTATGGTAGCCTTACCTTCATTTATCTCCTTGATTTTATTTGAATTAAAATAGTCAGCATCACAGCCACCCTCCTCTCATGAGTGTCTCAGATGTTTTGATTTCTCCTAGGAAGTTCATGTGCTAAATTTCCCCTTACTCCCAATTTAGGAAAAAGAGAGGATGCAGAGCACCCTGGTGAAAAGCACAGGCAGGCTTTGTTCCTCTCAATGGACTTGGGAAGTCCTTCCAGTCCTGCATGTGTTAGGATCTTCACATTTTGCAGTTTGGAAATGCAAAAATTACTTAAAAGGCCATATACATATAATACTATGTAGACATATTGTCTGGGAACAGCTAGTGAAAATGAGCCTAAATAGAACTACCAGCACTGCAAACATCAGGAGTGTTCCTCCTATCTTTATAGTAAGCTCAATTTTTCCCTTGAAGGAAATTTAAAAATAAGCCTTCCTCTCTGTCACTCTATTTCTCCAGATATACACACAGATAGCTGAGAGGGAGAATTTGATGTTACACACACACACACACACACACACACACACACAGAGAGAGAGAGAGAGAGAGAGAGAGAGAGAGAGAGAGAGAGAGAGAGAGAGAGAATTGTACGATCACCTAAGGCAGATAGTTGCTTAAGCATAGAACTCTAAGTGGGATATCTACACAGTTATATCTGGGTCCCCAAAATCAGACTCAAAAGTAAGAAAGCAGATGATGTTTTCTTTTTAAGTTGTTTGCTTTATGAAAATTATAACATCGTTTTAACCCAAATCCCTTTATGATCAAACTGATCTGAGTACAAGGTACATTCATCTCTGCCTGATGCGTACTCAAATTGGAAGTAGGAAAATGGGAAATTAGCACTTTCCCCTCATTAAAAATCTGGTCTAGAGGAGAAAATTGAAATGCAGGGGAAGTTTATAAAAGACTTAGTAATCAGACATGACATAGTTTATATCTTAAATAAATTAAAACTTCAGCTATCACAAATGAGAAATTTTCAGATAATACTTGCCATTGTCAGTGTTTAGCCCAAGAATAAATGTACACAAGAGTCTCAGTTTTGGAGTGAGGAATGGTTTCTAGGAAAGTTAAAAAATTTGCAGTTTTTAAAAAGATACCATATCACACCTACCACCAAGGCTATACCATGTCTTTCAGGAATAAATTGAGAAATCATAAAAATGAGTTTTATCTATTTAAAAAAACTATTACTGTACATCTTTGTAAATATTGTGATAGTATGGGATTTCCCCCTCACATGTGCTTATCATGGCCCGCCTGTCACGAAAGCATCCACAGTCTTCCTCCATAGTTATTACACTCTTTCCATCACACCCCACACCTGGTTCTCACCCTCTACCCCTGCTCTCTTTCTCCCACTTCTTGGTACTAAGTAAAATGTCATAAATATCATAGATAAATGCCATAAATGCCAGATGGTGTATTATGTAGAATACAGATAAACCAAACAAAGGGTTAGACAAAGACAAATTTTGAAAGCAACGCTTAAAAGTTAACCTTAGATCTGAGCACATTTACATTTAATTAGGGAAATCTCTTTTTTAATTAAAAAAACTTGAAAAATTAAAAATCTTGAAAACTGCTATAATTTAGACTGAAAGGTATAACACAATTATATTTTGCACATAATATAGGCCTCACCACAGTCCTTAGTCTGCACTAAGGGATCTTCCAGTCTCCATGTAAATTCACACCATTGTTAGTTCCACCATCTGGTACAACTGGTATTTGTCAGTTCTTTTGGACAAACTCCTTTTATGTTATTATGAAAAGTGATATTATTAATCTTCTGTATACTTTTATAATCTTACTGTGCAGGTATGAGATCAGTGTGATCTAGAGAACTGTGTGGGAAATGTTTAGTATGATGAAATTCCAGCCCACTCTTGTAACATGGGTTAGATATGAATTTTTTAAAGCATGCTGCTTACTACTTTCATTTATTCAAAGAATATTACATTGATAGGATTGAAAATTAGCACAAAACTCTAAACTGACCTGTACATCATTTTACTTGGTAAGTAACCTTGACATGTCTTTTCATGTCTGGAATAGTAGGCTTTCAATATATGCCCCTAGGTTTTCTTTTCTCCAGGTACAGAGTAATCATATCCATCATTGTTGGGGGGCAGAGAGGGAGGAATATATTTAATACAAATGAACTTTCTATAACCTGTAGCTCCTTGAACTAAATTTGCAAACAAAATTGTAATCATCTACTTCAATCATCCTACTAACTCATAAGCTGTATAATAGCAATTATTGTGATAAGAAACAGTCTGGTCTACTTTGTTCTAAAAATAATCATGCATGCCAAATGGATCCTCCTAATTATTGGTCAAACTGGAGACTTAGATGACGTGTTCATTTCACATCATGTACTGAATTAATTTTTCCTTCTGGAAATTGTACTGACTAGAATTTCTCCCTGAAAAAAAGAGAAAAATCATCTTCTTTTTTATTAAGATGTAATTTTTATATAACATTATATTAGTATCAGGTATACAATACAAATATTCCATATTGTGTATATATGGTGAATTGATCACCAAAAATGTATAGTTAACACCCATCACCACACATAGTTGCAGTTGTGTATGTGTGATGGGAACTTCTGGCATGGTAACATGTCTCTGAGGAGGTGTGAGATTCCTCTGAATCACATATGGTACGGTAAAGCAATGTAACCTCAGTGAAAAATATTTACTCTCTTAGCAGTTTTTCCTTTCATGGCAGCAAAGTGACAGATGGAAAGGCTTGCTGAAATGGCCACAGAGTGGGGTGATGGCTTCAATTTTATTCTAAGAAATTTTAATTTCCTAGAATAAAAGTCAAGATGATGTCAAATCCAATGAACAGTCTTGGCCAAGCTCTGCCTCAGATTCTATGACCATAATGTCTCAATGTTTGCCAAGGGAGCAACTGTAAGGGCAATGACTCTCAGTAGCTTATTTCTGCAAACATTGTTAGAAAATCAAAGACCAGTGGCTGAAATTCAATTACATAGACTAGCTTTAAACCACAATCTGATGCCAAGTCTCTCAAGTATTAGAACGCATTAAAAATCACCAAGGATGTTTGCTAAAAATAATTTCCATGGCCCATCTCCATGGTCTCTCATTCACTTTTTCTTTTTAATTGAAATGCTTCTCTTATTTAAAAAAGGGCTAACCATTTTCATAGCTGTAAGCAAGTTAATATTTTATTTTATTCTAATATTTTATTCCAGAGGAAAATTTTGCTTTTATGTGAATGGCTGCTGTCCTATTAGAATGGGTCACTAGGATGACCCATTAGGATGATCAGTGCTAAGGTTGGAATGACTGTGGCAAGTTCTTAATATAAGACAAGAGAGTTGGCCAGAGATTGTCTCTTCCTTTCATGAGAGATTTGTCTTTAGACTTTGATGCTGTTTGACAGTGTATCGCCCACCACAGAATTTCTTTCAAAACCTGGAGTCGATTATCTTCAATCCTGCTGCTGCTTTGTCAAGTAAGTCTAGACCATAATCACAATTCTTTACTTGTTGGTTCTACAAGAGTCAATGGTGCACATTTTAAACATCATGGATGATTCAATCCACTCTCCATCATCTAATGTACCCAATCCAATACTGTTGTGATGGTGGCCATCAGGCCTGAGGATCTGTCTCTGTGCTACACTAAGATCCTATCTTTAGAGTGTCTCACTGACCTATCATTCATTTTAAGAAAGCATATGCTGAATCTTTCTAGTTCTTTGATTTGAGATTTTAATACTGGAGTACTCTCACTGGAAATACTAAGGTGATTGAGATACAAATCAGGTTCATTTCTTAAAAGTTCCAGGAACAACATAAAACTGATAATTTTTCAGTTACTCTCAGTCTGTGGGGACATATGTGAAGTCTGACCATTTTATCTAATGTAATCTTCCTTTTTAGTGAGAAATCAATGTATCAGTCTGCTGTGACCTCAACAATCCTCACAGAAAATCTATCAACCATGTGGTAATTTAACTAAGGATTTTTTAAAAATCTACTCACTAGACTCACAACAAATAAAAAGGCTATCAAAATTTTATCTTAAAGGCATAGTGGTACTCCAGATTTTTAAATGACCTCAACTTTAATGCAGTGATAATGATGAAACATCTACCTATTAGCCTGCATCAGTTTCTCTAGATACTAGACTGATTTCAAAGTAATATCATATATGTGCATTCATATGATTCAAAATTTAGAGAGCTATGTTCTGAACTTCCCATGTGTCTACAGTAACATTGATTACCCAGTCCTCAGGGCATTAATCATATCATATAAAATTTCAATATTAAAGCAAAGACCTTAGATCAGCCAAACTCAAAAGGTACTGTCTCCTATATAATGTCATTTCCTCATACATCAGTCTCAGGCTGGTATGTTTCTGAGTGCAGGCTGGAGGAGCAGAAGACCTTGGTGAGTGCCCCATTCCATCCCCATTCTCCCACAGCACATGTCAGGCAGCATGAGCTGTTCCAAGTGTCCTGCATGTGTTGGGCTCTTTCAGGATTTGTGACTTGGTCCGAAACCCTCCTCTCTGGGATCTCTCCAGTCTCTTTTTTCTGCTTAACAAGTCTTCTTTTTCTCCAAAGCTTTGCATGAATGCTATCTCCACTGGGGGAAGGGAGGGGGGCTAATCTGCTGACTTTCCCTGTATTATTTACTTATGGATCTGACTTGCCCCCATTCGCACACCTTTCTAACTTTGAATAGAAAGGCTTAAAGCAGTTTTTCTATGGTCAGTACAGTCCAGATTTTTCATCCACATTCCTCTCTTCAGTAGCATGGCAGTGCAATCAAAAAAGACAAACTTATGTCATTTGTGACAACATGGGTGACACTAGAAGAAATCATGCTAGCAGAAATAAACCAGAGAGAAAAAGAGAAATACTGAGTGGTCTCACTTACATTTCTTTATACAAATCCAAAATTGTAAACACATACATTCTGGGATATAGGAAAAACAAACAAAAGGACAAGCAAAAGTTAAAAGTAACAAACTGAAAAGAGAATTAAATCATATAGCAAGGGAGGACATAAGAGGGTGAAATGAGGGGAGTGATGAGCACAAGAGATCAATATGATGGTTCACTAGTGACATGGTGATGAGAGAACCTCGGGGTATCAATGATGTAATATACACATATGTGTGTGTGTGTGTGTGTGTGTGTGCAAAATAGAAAGAAAAAAGAAACTGTAGAGTCCAGGGAGATGGTCTTCAAATCCTGACTCTCCTCATAGCCTTTTGCTCTTGGAAAAGGCATTCAGCATGCTGTCGATGTAAAAATAGAAAAATATAAGCAACCACCTCATAGACTTTAGGGATGAAGTAGGTAAATGCACAAAGAGTTCTTCAAACAATCTCTGGCACCTAGTGATTTTTCAATAAACATACTTTACTAGTAAACACATTAATCCTGTTGATTAGAAGTGTACATAGAAATAAAATCTAGAACAATGGGCCAAACAACCAACAACTGAACATCAACTTAACCAACCAACAAATCGCAGAAAAATGGGAGATGAAGTGACTGGAGGGGGGATACGGAGGGAGGAGGAGGGATCAATTGATGCACTATTGTGACAAGTCAATAAAATGAATTTTAAAAAATACCATTTATATGCTAATAATAAATGATTTTTTCATTTTGATACAAAATAAATATTTTTTCATTTTAATGAAAAACAAATAACTGCTAGATAAATGTATTCTGTTACCTCTAATTATGATCCTATAGTTCTTTTGAATAAACTCAGTTTGCATTAGCTTTTATAGGTCCACATTTCCCCCAAATAACATATCCTGGCAGAACTACCAATTATGTCTCTAAGTTTGTACAGTCTCATAAAAGTATAATGCAAATATTTAATTTTACATTTTCTAATGGCTACATTAAAAATGACATTATACAAGTGAAATTATTTTAATACATTTTCTTTGACCAAACATCTAAATATATCAAATACATCATCTTAACAGGCAACCATTGTGAATGATTCATGTCATCCAGTGTGGTTTACATGTACAACAAATCTCAGTTACAAACACCATTTACTTCAAGCACTCATTGAATACACAAGACCAATGATTGGTGTGAATCTAAGATGCCATCCAACTCATTAACATGCAATTTTTAGATGTGTCACTGGGTGGCGCTGGAGTCAAACACTGTTCTGGAATAAAGTAAAAGTTCCCGTGATATAGTTGAGTGTTATGCTACAACATCCCTTCTCCCTGCTGACTCCAGATTAGACACACGTAGCTATTATGAAACACGAGGAAAAACACATCACTACGATAAGAAACCACCAATACAAAAATCAAACAAATCCAAATATGTAAAAAATACATTCTACAGTTTACAATTCTGCATCATATACAAGGTCACGGGTTTGTAAATTTCAAAGGTAGCACTTTCTATACTGTGTTTCATTTAATCAGATCTGTTGCAACAAAGGAAGGAGGTCTCTTTTTGCCCTTGATCACAAAGTATTTAAATTGATTGTAAATAACCAATTTTCTTTGTTCATCTTGAGCAACATAGCACTTGAATTCTGATACCTGTCCTGGAGAGTAGAGGAGTTGACAATTGGTGGCTAGTAAAAGCTTGAAGTAGCAATAATGTGATAATCTCACTTAAAGAGGTAGTACACAAAAACTTCATGCATTGTTCAAAAGCTTCATGTATTATTCTTTCATCAATTGCATTACAACAGAAATAGCTTGCACATTCCTAAAGCAATCCTTCATTTCCTGCCTTTAGCCAATCAAAATGTTCTCAACCTATACTATTCTAGTATTTTCTTTGCCTTTAAACCTAAAAATATATACAAAAATAAGGTACCAAATGTATAAGAAATGCCAACATACTTAGGGTGTGACAAACTTCTGACACCTTTAAATACCTTTAAGTGGCCCCTTCTGCACCAGCTTGAAAACTGCTTTGTAACAAGGTCTGATGGCTGTTATCAGTCATTTGCCCCACACACCTTACACCTTGGTCCTAATGCTCAGATTTTGCTCAGAGAGGCCACCTGCCTAAGAAATGCTTGGTTTTCCTTATATTGCCACCAGGAATAGCTCTCTACTTAATCTGACCTTTTAGGTATAATAGAAACATCAGATGATACCAAGAAAGCTTTTTCTCTCCTTGTTAGGGAAAGAGAGAGCTGACCCCATTCTTTCCCACTTCCTCTACTTTGAGCCTGGATGATGGAGTTGATGCAGCTATGTGCTGCCAGGAGGCAACAAGGATGGGGTGAGACTGGTGAGCAGCAGAGGAGAGGGCCCCTAGGTCTCATATGGAATTGCTACAAGTTGACTCAAAAGTAGGAAACTCCTCACCCTCTAAGCATGTTATCTAAGAAAACAGTAGCTCGTTCACTGCAATCAGTTAAATGTTAGTGTATGAAGCTAAGTAGATTGCTAATATATGCACCTGCCTGGTATCTACTGCCTAATCCTCATTTTCCTTCACACCACTGAGTATGAAATAGTAGCCCCTGAGTTGTCACCTGAATAAACCCTGAATCGTCCCCTTTTGGAGTTCAGTATACATAGAAACATTAATCCCTGCAAGTACAAATATTTCATGTCATTGCTATGTTGGTAAGATTAGTATTCTATTAATCTGATTAATTAAATTTAAAGATATTTATGGATATTAGGAAGTCATAAAAGGAGATAATGACGAGCATTTGAGAAGCTCTTTATATTTCATACATAAAGATCTTTCATAAAAACTCTTCATTTGAACCCCTAGCAGCTGTGCACAGTAGGTGTGGTTATTATTTCCTTTTCACAAGAGTAGAAGTCGAGTCTTAGAAACATTAAGTTACTCTGCAAGATCATGCGTGGGGTCCTGGAGACAACCACCATTTGTAATGGGTCTACATAATTCCCTTGCCTGTAAGGATAGCAATAAAAATTCACATTAACCAAGCAGGTACTATGAACTAAAGGCATTCACCAAATAGAGACTTTTACATATCTTGCTTTAATTTTCACAAAAATTCCATGGTCTGGTCTTATTATTTACCCCATTACACATGCACTAGGAGGATGATTTCCACCTTAACCCATGCAGAGAGGTTCCTTTCCTGTGCTGCTGGAAAACCACATGCCTTGGAACCTAAACCAGCTGCTAAACTCAACTCTCCCCACTTTCTGCTTTTTGCTTATTTATTTCCATGACCGCTGGACTCCAAATCTCACCTGTATTTAATAATGGTAATCATCTGCCTCACATCCTGTAAAAGATTCAGCATTAAAATATTTGACTTGATTTTCCTGTTGAAATCATGTTAATGAATTCTGACTCTGAAAACCCATACTTCAAAAGAACTCTTTGGTGTCCTGACTTTTAAATTAGCTTACAGCTTTCTTTCACCTCCAGGAAGGTTTAATTTAAAATGTTCTTAAGAAAAAAAGCGTGCACTTGAAAGATAAGCAAATGCATTTTCATATGGTTTAAAACAAGACCTTTTACTTATCTCTCTGATACCACTGATAACATATGACTCTTAAAAGTAATAAATTCAGGCAGATTCAGACAATGCATATTTTTACTTGGCTGTAGATATTCTAATGCTTTGTTTTGTTATTCTTTTTGGTTCTGATAATGGAAAGGAACATTATGAGTCAGGTTTTATCCAGGTCCTGAAAGTTAATTGTTACCAGACCTTGAACCAATTGCTTCTATTTTTTAAACTCCAGTGAACTAAGCTCTAAAATGGGACTTATAGATTGACCTCTCATCTTGGGAGGAGGGTATTTAAATAAACTAATGATTATAAAGCATCTGGCATATGCCTATGTTTCATACATACTCAATAAATATTAATTCATTTTTGTCATTTAATCTCCCCAGATAGCATGTGTATTTTAATCTTCTTCCCAGATTTGTTAAGTCCTAAAATAGAGAAAGGTGTTTCTAGTCATGTGATACTACAAACTAGTATATTAAAGAAACAATAAATGCAAGTCATTTTTAGGATATATTCTCCATGTGACCTAATGGAACAATTTTCAAAGCAAGGCATCATTTACACCTATCTTTAAACCCCTGTGGATGTCTTCATCCTTGGTTATTATTACCTGGAGATCTTGAAATGAAATAAGTAGCAATATTCATTACATGAAGGATGTACTCAATATGTACAAAAAGAACCTTTCTAAAGGTTCAAAAGGCTTCATCTTTTTATCTCAAGTTCTTTCAATTATTTTGAAATGGTATTGATAGTGACTTCTGAATCTCTACAGTCCCAATGCCTGCAACCACAGAGGACAAATACACATCTCACAATAAGGGGGAAAGG
>PVHY01000021.1:358944-452392 GCA_004024945.1 Uropsilus gracilis
ATGGATTTTGGGAGCGCTTTCTTTTGCAGTTTGATTCTATTGATCCTATTGTGTGCATACTGCTCTCATCCCTGGTTATATATGTTTATTGTATCACTAGAGTGCCCTTATTGAGATTTGGAACCAAAGTTTTATTTGATGTTGGATTAATAATATTTAGCATAATGTCTGGCACAGGATAGTGCCAGACAGGATAGACTCTCAGTACATTTGCATGAAGAAAAAAGAGAATGAAAATGAATAGAAAGAAGAAAAAAAGCCAGGGAGGGAGAAAGGTAATCTGTCTCCTTGATAGGGTCAGAATTGAAAGCTGTTGGTTTCACTCTACCAAGCTGCCTCTTCAGAGTAATCACTTTGAGAATTGAGCTCATTACCCAAGTGGTCAATAAAGCAAGCCCATTTGTAACGGAACCATCATCCTCTCAATTTGTAACGATTTCACTTAACGTTGTTCTGTGTCTGTAGCCTTTTTACTTTAATGTTAGTTGTTTTATAACTGAATTTGAGACCATCATTCAAGTGACTCAAGGTCTTTGGTAAAAAGATGAGAAAAATATTGGAGTTTCTGTTGCATTTTATATTTTACCACAGTGTGGCAGCAGAGACAAAATGATGGGGAACACATCAGTGGGGAGGAGGAATATATTCATGAGTCTGTGCTGAGGCTTGGGGATCACAGAGTTGTTGCTAAAGAGAGAAACGTAGGGATCAAATCCAATTGAATTTTCTGTGCTTAAAAATGACAATAGAAAACATTAGTTAATGAGCTGCTACTTTTATTGTAAAATTATTACTGACTTCACTGAAAGCTAAAGTTCTCTCAGCTTTTAACAGGCATGTCTGCTGGAAACGTTAAAGCTGTATCAGAACAATGAAAGGTAAGCATATGCTTTATATGAAACTAATCTATTGAAATATTGTCCAATAAATATTAACCAATCTTTATTAAACAACAAATTTTTTTCAAGTGTCTTCTTATGTAACATAAAAATAGAAGTGACCCTAATCCTAGATGGTCATTTTAAATATTAAAAACAACATGTTAGCCTGGCCCAATTAAATAATAAAATAAATAACTTGTGAAAATTAAAAAAAAATGATTAAATGAGGTATTTCAGCAGGAAGCAGACAGTGGACCACCTGGCTTGGGGTAACAAAACTGTTGATAAAAACAATGATATGAGCATTTCTTCCTTGTCACCTCGCCTCACCTCCACTGTTCTAGGGAAAGAAATGCAGGTAATTTGTAAAGAAACAAATGACTAGTAGAATGATCCTGCTTTGGAAAATTTCTTTCTCCAGCAGTAGAACAAGCATGTAATTACATAATCTAATCACTAAGAAATAGAAAAAAACATTTACCTCCAGGAGCAGCATGAATGCTAAAACTACTTGTCCCCCACCCCCAAAATACTGTCCATATTAACCTAAATTTACTGTTCTTCTTTCCAGGAGACTTTGTCCAGGCAAACAACTAGAGAGTTCATTAGGGAACTTCCAGAGAGACCCATGAATGCTTTGCTAGGAAGCATCTGTGGACAATTTATATACTAAGATTCTATAAGCCCTTCACCTAACATTTTTCTTTCTACCAGTACCAACAGTAAGGACATACTGTCAATATGTCCTACTGACAGTAGGATCATGCATTTTACCCAACCCTACACAAGGGTGCTCATTGAAAAATCTGCCTTTAGTTAAACTGGAAATTCTCAGTAAAATCAGACTTTGCTTCTTTTCAGAGACACTGCTAAAATTTTCCCAAAACAGTGTTCTCCATCTTCAGGTCCACAACAAACTCATCTTCACCTTATTAACGTCAGTATTTGGAGAGTTGGCCTGAACAGATAAATAATACAAAGCAGCTTATATATACAAATATATAATAATACATATTTCAAAATATATAAATAATACAAAGCAGCTTTCCTTGGATTGTCTGTACTTTTAGATATATGAAGGTATTTTAATAACATCTCTCACACTCAAATAGATATATTCCTATCCTGTATAAGATAAATGATATCACATTAAGGACACAATTATAGGCAAAACTTAGTAGTTTACTTCCTAATTATAAGAGTGATTGACCTCATAATGATGAAATAAATTGTTGTATAAATACACTTAGTAGTTAATACAGCTATATTTCAAAATGAGTTATTTATTTTGAAAAGAGAGATTCAACTCATTCAAGCTTTCAGATGAGATTTATGCGGTTTATGTGTTGTACCCAATGTCACATGGTGAATAGGAGAGAAGAAACAGGGGTTGCAGTTCTGCACTGTAAGACATAATGTAGTTTAATGCATATTATTTACAAAGCTTAGTAACATTAACATTGTTTTAGATGAAAAATAACTATCTATTAAGGACTCCATAGAAAATGCCCATCAATTCTTTAATCTCTTCTGATAGACTCAGAAAACATGTGTCAGTCCTAGATCTGTCACTTAAGATCAGTGGGATTTTGTTCTACTTAAACAATTTTGAGTGTAATTCTTGACACACTAGTAGTAATTACACAGCAGTGAGTTGTAAGAATTGAATCAGATAATGTTGACAATTCATTCAGTCATGGCATGGACAGTGCAGTAAGATGCCCAATGCAATTTTTATTTTCATGATTATTGTTCACGCTATTATTTGTCTATTTTTAGTGGAATATCTTTTAGGTAACTAGAAAAAGAATACAATATGGACAGATTGGTCACTGGAGCAATGCCCCCCCCCCAAAAAAAAAAAAAAGTTTAGTCCATTCTACCTGGTTTGTGGGAACTGAAGGTGGGAGAAAGGTTTAGGAGAGCTTGATTCAATGGTAAATTTAATAACAGTACAAAAATTGTATCTTATGCATAAGGAAACAGGTTAAAAATTGTAAACACTGTTTTTCTTTCATGATATAGATGTAGTTCCTCTTAATCAAAGCGCTCCATAAATCACAAGGGGATAATAAAGCCCTTGAGAAAAGTGGAGCTATTAGCCTTGTGCTGTCACCCAACATTCATACAGTTGGGCTACGTATGACCTGAGAAACCAGAAAAATTTTCACTGTGACATGCATTCTGATACTTTCCAGACAGTGTAGTTTCACTGACATAACCTTAGTCACAGGCCATTGGAGATGTTTGCATGTGCTGATATTATTTCTAAGTTGTTTTTATGTCTTCAAAAATGACAATGCCATGATGTCTTCAGTTATATTTCCCAAGACAAACCATTTTCAGCTCAGCAGAGAAAAGCCTGTTGTCACTAACTCAAGGCAATTGGATTGCTACAACCTTAATGTTTTTCTACATGGTACACAGAGGAAAAGGGCAGATACTTTAGAAAAGACATCATTGGATTATTGATATTCACAAAATCAAATATAGCCACTTCAAGCTGAGTGTTTGTTTCCACTGAGAAAGTAGAGCCTACAAAGATAGCCCTAATGGGGAAAATAGTATCTAAATGATTATGGCTTTTCTTTCCTCAAAAGAATTAAAATTGGATTTACGAGTAAGTAAATCCAATCAATACAGGTTTGTCAGAGAATTTTTGAAGGAATGCAACACAAAAGAACAAGAGAAAATATATCAAAAATAAAAAGTGGGGTAGAGATAGAAAGGAATCAATAAATTACAGTTGAAAAAGAAAGCAAGTGAAAAAAGGTTATCAAACTTTAAGAGATTTTTCATTTATTTATTCCCAAATGTCTATGTTCACATCCCACAGCAGAATATGCAAGTTAACCTCCTTCTCATTAATGCAGCAACACTATCTTAACCTGACCAATCTATCTTTTTTGGGGAAATTATTTGTGCTTGAAAAAGACTGTCCATTTCTTGGTCACTGACATATTCATTCACTAATTCATTTACTTACTTACATCCATTGTCAACATGAGCTAAGTGGTCTGTTTAATTTAGCTCCTACCTGTTTTCAATATTAACTAACATACCCATTCTCAACATTTTACCTATCCTAAATTTCTTTCAATTGCTTGAACACACCCCTCCTTTTGTCTAGAAATGATTGATCTTTACTTTGTCTCACTTTACTTTTTCCACTAAGCCTTCAGGTCCCAACTCAGAGTTCCTCCAGCCTTACTGGACTTTCCCATGAGCCCGTTCACTGGGCAGGGTCTCACTGAGAGGCATACCTGCCCTAGAAGAACACTCTACTCCTCTAGTATCAGACTCATTGTCATTTTAAGTGATTCCATATATGGACTGAGCTGGTTCTGCTCACCAGTGTGGTCTGGTCTCATCTTCCTGGAGACAAGTTGTGCAATCAACTATGATTCTTTGGTGACATGAAAGACTGATAAGTCAAAAGACAGATGAAAGAAAAAAATCTTAGGGGGGGGGGAAGTTACAATAAACTTCAACTTTGAACAGTGTCTTGTAAAGCAAAAGAATTGGTGAGAAAATATTGATCCTTCCTAAATATCTTCAGAAATTTAATTATATCCCCCCTTCATTGTTGATAACTCAGCAGCACACATGGATAACAAAAGAGCAAAATAGGTTTCATCAACTACATTCCTTCCTCCACTTCAGCCCACTGAGATCTGATGAGAGGTCTTGGAGAGAAAGCACACACAAGACTGGTGAACATTCTTCTACATTCTCATAATTCTCTGAACTAGACTGATTAGTAACTGCCATATGTCCCTAGTCAAGATTCATGACACTTGCAGGAAGGAAAGACCCACATTTATTTCTTCTTCTGTAGGTTGCTTAGTGGTAGATCACTTGGGTCCACTTAATACAGAAGAGGCTAGTCTGGGAAGATCTTGGTGTCTGTAAGTTTTCATGATAACAGAGAAAGAAGGCTGTTTTTAATTTGGAGAATACTTGAGATTGGAGAGTTGATAGAGCAGGCATGGGTGCAGAGAAAGTATTATACTGTTGCTAGAAAAGCAGGTGAAGAAAGATAAACTCTAATGGCGTCTGGAGTACATGAAAAATTAATGTAAGTTATTTGGGATTACCTAAACAGTTGACAAGTCCAATGTAGATGTACATAAAAAGTTCTCAGTGAAGGCAGGATGATGGAGACTGAATATCAACCATAAATTAAAAAGTTTTCAGTGAAGGCAGGTCTGTGGAGACTGAATATCAATCATGAGTATCATATTCAGAACAATGACATTAAAGTAGAATCATGGACTTTCCCCACATATACAGAATTGAAGTATTTTTTCCACCCTCTCACTGTCTCATTTACTGCAGGAGTATGAGAAATGGAGGGGCGTTAGAGAGTTTTGAATCAAAAGCCTGAATTTCAAAACTACACTTTAATATATGAAATTGATCAAAAATGCCTTGAAGAGTCACAACATGTCATTAAAGAACAGGCAGAGTAATGATACATGAAAAATGAGGGAGTCACTGAAAGAAATAAAATCATTTTGATTTCTACTCCAATGAACTGAGGTTTTCTAATAAACTGGTCGTATTTCTTTTTATCATAATTTTTATCTTGTCCAATATGTTATTGTGTTCCTACCCTCCTTCAGGGTAATGGACATTTTTTTTAATGAATTCTACCTGTATAGCACTTAACCCTATCGCTGACATAGTGATCAACATTCAGTTAGAACTTACTAAAATGAAAAATACTAACAACACTGACATGGAAGAATTTTTCTGCATGACAGATAAATTCAAATTGTCTCTAACAGAAAGTTGAGGAAACACCCAGTCACTGTACATAAAACTGCTTGTACTATATTTCTCTTTACTACTTTGGCATCACCCTCTGCATCCACATTTTTTGTGATTCAGGATGGAAAATTCAAAACAGTAAGACTTCTAGGACCAATGCTACCTTGTGGGACTTGCTGTTTCCATAACACAGCATTATCCAGTATCCCATTTATGCCAGGCAAGCTTATGACAGGCACTTCTGATTCCCTTTTCATCCAAGAAAAGTAAACTTTGAGAAGTTAGCAGCTAGGTGCAAGATCATATAAATGGTAAGATATGAATATGGGGTATACAGAACTTTTAGATTCTAAACTCCAGGTTTATTCTACTGTAACATCCTCTCCACATTTCTTCTTTGAATTCTGAATATGATCAAATGAAGCACAACTGTCCTCTCTATTAAAAATTCAGTAAAATGGTTTGAGCAAATTCAAAGCGACTGTGAGTACAAGACTCTGGGATTTCAGTTAAAGGAATGTGTTATAACCCTTTAGTCTTTCTTATTTTCTGTTTTCAGTTCCAAAACACCTAAGAAGAGTTGTTTATACCTTCTTACAGTTGAGAGAGATTATAGAAAGAGAGGGGGGATGGGATAAAATCAGGGAAGGGATGAACATAAGAGATTAAGATAATGGTTCATGGGTGACAAGGTGGTGAGAGAACCCTGGGGTATACAACGGTGTAAAATGTGTGTGTGTGTGTGTGTGTGTGTGTGTCTGCATGAAAGGGCATTCAAATAAAAAAAGAGATTATAGTCTTATCTAACCATCAATGAAACACTAACAGGATGAAAGACATGACAAGGTACAGGTAGCAGGGGAGATTGAGTAAAAGAGTGAAAAACAGAGTAATCATTAAAATGAAGCCTGAGACTCAGTCCCTGTTCAACTCTCAATTCCTGAAAAGATGAATCAGTGAGAACCTGAAAAGATGAGCTCACTATTGAGAAAGACAAAGCATCACTGCTGGGAAGGGCAGACCAGGAAAGGAACCTGCCAGTGGAAAAGAATTTCTTATGGACTCATCAGCTGTGTGTCTGAATAGGTTGTGCACAGCTTGGGGTGGTCCTATAATTTATGACATAGAAATATTTTCTTTCCTAAAGTATAGGTCCTTAAATTCAGAGTTTGACAACCAGTTAAAGACAGCATCTCCTAAATTCAAGAGGAGATCCTTAGAATTCTAGTAGGCACTATAGAAAAATTTTAATGTAGAAAGGATGGTGGTATTGTCTAGCTCATAGATGAGCTCCCATTGAGCGTATAACTGATATTATACAATAGAATTCCCTGAAAGTTGTCCATGTAGTCAGAGCAAACTTGGGAACTCCCAGCAACCTCACCACCAAGGTTATATAGACTTTGAGAAACTGAAACAGACAGTTGACGCACCTGAAATCCAAAGAGAGAAAATATGAATCCTGCCCTTAATAAGGTTTAGATTTAATAGCAGCTAAGAGTTGAATGTGCCTTATAAATCATGTCCTGTTCTAGATACTTGACATATGTGTTGATTCACATAATCTTCACCATGAGCCTAGAGGTAGAATTACGGGTATATCCTTTTAGCCAATAGAGCAAATTAGAGGACAAGGTCTCTTAAGTAAGCTGCCCACAGGTATCCAGGCAGGAATGAGAGGGGCTGGACTTTGAAACCAGATGTCTCAAGCCTATTCCAACCAACACATTCCACTAAAGAGAATGATATCTCTGTTTTCACAGATCTTAATTTGAACTGAGTCATCTTTCTTGGGAATATCTATGAAAAGGTAAACTCAGCTTTTAGCTTCATGTCTCAACACTGTGCTTGGCACTCAGTAAATAATATGTTTAAGAAGAGGGAAGGAATTCTACAAGATGATTTGTTCATTTTACCTTTACCTCAGATAATTCATTTTTAAATGAGAAAATGCTGTGTGGCACCCTGAAAATATAACTTAGGCAAACATTCTACCAGTTTTGTTTCAATATACTTTATTCTAAATGTGTGTTATTTATAGATTGCTTTGGTTTGCATAAGAAAGATTCCCAGTTGACTTTTATGAGGTGAAATTGTATGCTCTTGAGGCATACAAAGATATTGGAGCATTAATTTATTCCATTATCTTTTAATTAAATTGCCCTCTATTATCATTTTGTGAGTGGAATTGTGAACTTGTTGGAGCATAGAATTTGGCATTCAGTACTTTTGTCATAATCACTGCATCTTCTTCAATTCATATGTCCTTCAGAGGTTTATCTGTCTTGCACCTCTAATTATTATCTACAACTGTACCAAGGTTTGAAACACAGTACTTTTCAACAATGCAGAATCCAACAGGGGTAGCTGATACCATGCAAAAAATATTATCAGTGAACATTTTAAGCAAGATAATTAATGGATCTGCATTTCTGAGAGTTTTCTTAGTGTCAGGCACTGATCTATGTACTTAGCTTATCTGATATTACAATTTTCTTTAAGCATAAAATAAAAATGACAATTGCCACTCTACATGATCACATGGGCAATGCAAGGAGTACATACAATCTTTGTGAACAGAACTAAACCACAACATTGCAAAAAATGTCAGAACATTAATCTTTTTCTTAGAGTTCTTCACTTGGAAATCTCACAAGGACCTGAAGAGTACCATGACTAAAACTAAAATCACTTCATTTCCCAAGACTATTTATCATGCTTCTCATTTCTGTCTTTCCTAAATCAGAAATGTAGTGTTGTCATCACCAACATCATCACCTCCACCACCACCACTACCACCACCACCACCATCATCATCATCATCTCTTATTAGAAATCTTTCTTGTCTGCTCAAGTCATCAACAAATCTCCAAGTACTTCATGTCAAAAATATTTTTCTGTTTTTGCTACTGTCTTGGACATCATCATGTCTTATGTAGGCCACCAAAATTGTTCAAATTGTTCTCTCCATTTTTTGTTCCTAACCACATCTACCTTTCTCTTCATAGTACCTAGAATAATTTTCTACTTGTATAGTACATGGAAGTTGTTTCAATTATGTGTTTTTACAAAGGTATCAGACAATCTGGAAAACATTATAATTGCTTAAAACCACACTCACCTGTGATAACATTACAATAAAATAATTGTGGCCCATTTAAATAGCTTTTAGAAGCCAGCTGTCTTTCAAGACACTGTATCAACATATCCATCTCCTCCAGGGGATGGGGGGAGGGAATGTAGCATACCTTTGAGAGACATTTTAAACACTAATTACCTCAACCTGTTCCTGTCATAGTTAATGCTGCATTAACAGAAGCAAATGAGTTGACAGTTGATTGCAAATTAGAAGACTATTTTAATATAATATGCATTAGGATATTTTACCTCAGTCTACACATTATCATGCCCCAAGCAAATTCACTAAGAAGCTTGGTTTAACCCTTTGGAGACATCAAGAAAGAATAAGCAAAATATAGAAGCATACAGCAGGGAAAAGGAAGGAAGGTGGGTCATAATAAGAAAGGGAAGAATACAAGGAAATATGGTTCATGGCTATATGGTGGTGGGAAATATACAGGAACTATACCTGAGGGGAGAAGTCAATTACTGTATTAAATGAACAATGATGGAAGAAAATTTAAAAGCATTTAAAAAGTAGCAGTCTTTGCTTTTTGAATTACCTTATGCATGCTTGTGAATGTGACACAAAGGTTTTCAAGCAATTACAAATGAAGCAAAACATATCTTCACCTGCATAACAAAAATACATATTCTTATTATGACTAATTCTTACTACCCAAAGCTATGAAACCAAAAATAAGACAAAGAAAATACACACTGGTACCAGGCCCACCCTAACTACTTTAGCAGAGTGGTTAAAAGTGAAGCTTGCTAGATGCCCCTTTCTGACTTTGACTAAATTCTTAACTCATCTAATATTTGAGATCATTACAAAGTGAACATAACGAGTCATATTTCTCTTTTATTAGATTACTAGGTGGGTTGAATAAATTCATATTTTACTGTTCTTCTGATTTTTCTTTTTTGTTGGTGCTTCTATCCTAGGGTTAATAAATTCTACATTATACAGCATCATTTTAGCATTTATATGTTATTTGGTAAGATTATTTATAGATTTCGGGGACACAAGAATATTTCCATACAAATTAATGGTAACTGCTGCTTCTTTACTTTCAGCTATTTCAACTTACTAAAGGTTTCAGAGGAAGGTACTGCTTTCAGATAGTGGAGGAAATCTGCTTTTCACTTGAGCTTATAAAAAGAGGTGCAGCATAACAAACAGGGAATAAGCTGGGCACCAGATGGAATGTGGTTCAAATCCTGGCCCTGACAGAGTGTCCCAGTGGAGAGGGAAACTGGCCATACAGTTTTGTGTTCTGGATCAATGAAGTTGAGTTAAAACCTGTTTATTATTAATTATTACAAAAGTGAACTATATGAAGAATATATAGAACCCACCCCCTTCAGTAGTTGGCTATACAAGATGCTAAAAAAATGTGCAATTACTTTTCGGTCGTATCAGTTTTAGAGAAAAAATGTAATGAATAAAATTAAAATCATAATGTGTTGCCAATTTCTATTCTTGTCAGATTTTAAGACCAAATTTGTATAGTTAGACAATTTTAAAGCATGACAATCACATTAAATGCTATTTTGTTAGACTTCTCAAAATCATTCTGCATTTCCCTTTAGTTACTCAAGATTAGTGAGGGGCAAGGTTTCGTTTAGCCACTGAGTCACAGGATTCAGCCATTCACTGCTTCTATTTGTGCTTGTTGTTCTCTGAAGGCATTTCTGTAGGTACAGTAGCATCATAGAGACAAAATATAACCTAAGTAACTTTTTTGTAATTTCCTGAAGAAACTGTCTGGGTCAGGTCTAATCAACATTTAATCTAATATCTTATCATCAAGTACTAAGGATTAATTTTAAAAGTGATTAATGGAGCATATAATCCACTGGCACTCTGCGGGCTGTGGATCAAAAATACAAGTTGGGATTTATTGTTGGTGTGTGTGTGTGTGAATAATTACACATAACTTGTTGCTTGCTCAGAATCCATTTTTGCTTTCTTCCAAACAAGTGTAAGTTCAATTTGGGGGATGGGAGAGAGATGTGAGATACAAACATCTTTATTCCCACTGCCCTTATGTGTGGCCATAAGACATCCTGGTTAATGAGAAGTAGAAATGCTATGCTAGACTCTCAGACAGACATCCTGTATTTTAGTTCACATGACTTTTGTTCCTTCCTCCTTCCTAGAACATGGAAGGAGAGGTACCTTAATGCAGCTCTCTTCCAATGATGACGATGAAATTCAAAGAAGATGAAATGGAACAAAGGCTAGCTCAGAGACTTCAGGTACTGCTGGCTGATCCTACTCTGGATACATGGGCTAGGTTCAGGTCATAATCTGTCCTGGCAGGGAGGAGAAAACATAGTCAGAAACTATGCTAGCACAGTGGAGAGGAAAAGCATGCTAAATTCATAGTTTGCTGGGCCTGTAGTGTACACAGCTCCCCAGGAAGGATATGAAGAACCGCAAAGACATTTCTAAGTCCAAGACAGTAGTTGAACTCACTTTTCCGTTTAAATTCTAGCTGTTCAGGAATTGGAAAAGTCTACAACAGAATTGAGAGAACTCATTTTTAAGATGATAAGAAAGACCAAAAGTCTGAACTGAAGGAATGTGTTCTGTAATTGTATAGAAATCTGTCTTCCTGGTCTTTTCATCTCCTTATTGTCTCTTGAAAAAGGTTTATGACAATGAAATATTCTCAAATCACCTTCCAGGCTTGTTACACTCTAATGTCACCCTGGGAAGTAATAAATCGTAAGATTCCTTTGCTGGGTGCAAAGTGGAAAGAGCTAGGAACAACCATCAAGAGAGACATTATCATTCATATTATAGTCTCTGATGCATGATCTCAGGTGTTATGAGATAAAAGAAGAAAGTGTTATTGCTTGGTGAATCTGAGATGATCTGGTGTTTCTAAACATTAAATGCATCATTGCATGTCTTGGAAACTTACACTTTGATCATGTTCAGTGAGCAGAGATGATTGAACTTTTTTGTTCCATCTAATCAGCTGCAATTCACAATTGGTAGAAAACTCAGAATTTTTTTTCTAGCTGTCACTACACATGCCATAATAAACAGCTAGCAATTGTTGATCACTAACCAGGTACCAAGCACTGTAAACTGAACTGTCTACAACTGAACTCATCTAATCCTCCAAGTTCCTATACAAGATGTCATTATCATTCTTAACTTTCAGAAAAATAAAAGCTTATGTATCAAAACCACACAATCTTTAACCTCCCTAAGACTGTTTAGATGAGGCACTACAATATCTCAAAGCATATTCTAGAGCCAGAATATTTTTGATTGAAAAAAAATATTCTGGCAAAAACATGTGGCCCCTTGAACACTGAGGGGTAAAGAATTCTATGAACAGATGAGCCTTTTACAAAAATGAAATAGAGAGTGCATGAACATAACACCCCTGGTTTCACTGTTCTTTAGCATAAATTTATTGATAATTCTGTTTGGATTATTAACTCATTTTTAAAGTGTTTCTTCTTTAAATATTTGCTGCTGAGTTATATATTGTAATACACCAGCACATAGTGCTAGGTAACTACAGTCTGAGTGAATATAGTATAAATCATCACAATAATACTTAAATTTGGTGACACCACTGCTACTATTATAATAAATTAATACATATGGAGGGAGCTCATGGACCATGAGATTACTCATCTCTTTGCAAATGTCTTCAAATAGACATGGGACTCACTAAATAGATCACTGACTAAAGGTTATCAAAAGTCTCTAAGGTGATAAAAGTGTTACCATAAACTAAGTAGATTAACTTTGCTATTCACACAACAAATGTTTATTGATACTGATACTGGGCCATTAACAGTAGATACATATATTTGATAAAGGGCTAGCTAGTTTTCTGTTACTATAGACTTGCTGATTTACAGAGAACTAAGTAGCACCTTGATAATGATAGCTAGTGGGTGCCTAGTTCTGGATGCCACTGTCTCTTGCTTTAGGACTGCAAATTTTAAGGCGAATATGCTGGACTTGAGAATGGCCTTCACTACAATTTCCTTTCATAAAGATACAGGTGGGAGAAAGAAGATAAACAAGTTTTTCCTTTGTGATGTGATAACTTAGGAGCTGGTTCTGGAAAAGGCAAGGAAAAAGAAATAAGAGAATATATAAGGGGAGTTGGAACAAAAAGAAAGAATCAGCCATTTGGAATCAGCCATTTTTAGAAGCAACCGATTTGGGGGTCAGCATGCTGGGGCTAAGGACAATGTAGTCCTGGCAATGGGCCCAAGCCTGCGACCTCATGGCTTTAGCATGATTAAACTGAGTGTGTGTGTTAAAGTCAGCCTGAGGATGCTTTGATGAATCTGCTATTGGTTCCTCTTCTTTGGAGTTTCTACCACCTGAAGTGAAGAGGACACAGCAAGGAGCAGACAGTAGAAGACAGTCTTTGTCTACATGCTTGGATGGAACACATCAAGGAGACAGAAGGATGTTGGGAACATGCTCTGAGGAACTCTGACTGGATGTTGGTGAGATGATCAGGACTAAGAGACTGAGAGTTTTGGACAATCTGGGGAAAAGAATTTGCACAATGTTGAGAAAGGTTTTGGACAATGTTGGAGTAATTGCAGTTTTTCTTTTATATATATATATATATACGTGTATATATATATTAGTAAATAGGAATACACGTATATATATATATTAGTAAATAGGAATTTACTTTGTTTAGTAATAAATTTGTCTGTACTCTAAGAGTCGTTTTGTGACTTAAAATTTTAGTGAGAAGGCTAGGGATGCCGGAAAGGACCCACAGTTTGAAAGTCTTTAGGCTGTAGGAGCTGCAAGATGGTAAACTGAGGCAAACTAGCATAAGATTTAAAATGCAGTTCTAATTTTTTTTCTTCCTGCAGTCTGGCAGGGAGAGACAGAGATGAGAGAGGTTGGTAGCTAGCATTTGCAAAACAATAGTAAATGAGTCAGGGAAAATGCAAGTGTGGTCTGTAAAGGCATTTACCTGCCAGAGGTACAGGATTTGAATCTGCCTGGGAGAAGCAGGCAGACAATTTAAGTTGTAAGTCAAAAAGCCTTCTTTTTCACCCAGTCGCAATACTGCTTCAGAGCTAGGCTGAACAAGGCAGATGCCCAGTCTCTTTCTTCTCTACTGCCCTACTGGGAGAGTATTATGCCCAGGTTCACAAACTGAAGGACAGTACAGGCCAGCCCACTGAAAAAGAACCTGTGTTTATTTTTGAGGTTCATAGTTACTACAAAATATCAATAATGGAAATATATTTGTTTCATCAGCAATGTGCTAGACAAATTTTTAATACACCTGCACTATAGAAACAAATTCATGTACCAATCATCTCATTTTTCAGTAAATGAGGCTCATATTTATCATAGGATATTTCTCTTTATCTGAACTTCATAATTTTCTATTGTAATGGAACAATGCTTTCCATATGATTATATTATCTAACTTCTGAGAACTTAACCCCAAAATACAAAATCACTAATTTAAAGAGATACATGTAACCCATAGTCATTGCAGCATTGTTTACAATAACCAAGAAATGGGAAAAAATGGAAATATTAATAGATGAGTGGATAAATAGTATAACATCAACTAGTGATTTCTGGAGAAGAAGGAAAAGGGATGGGTATGTAGGGAAGAAAAGAAACACAGCATCATGAAGGATATAACTGGACTCTTGGTGGCAAAATTTTAGTGCCTACACAGGTTGAGTTTTAATGGTGTACACCAAGAACAACGTGATAATGCAATGTCCTTCAATGATTAACTCAGTCCATTTATGACATTAATGAACTAGAAGGGGTAATGCTAAGTGCAATAAGTCAGAAAGGAGAAAGGTAAATTCTAGATGGTGTTATTAATATGTGGGTACAGAAAAATCAAACTAAATAAACACAAGCTTAAAAATTAATCTTTGAAAGAATACCACAGAAGCATCTACAGGGAGTGGTAGGGAAAGGGAAGGGTAAGAACAAAGAGGGAAGGAAGCACGATGGACAGTGGTGGTGGCTCAGGGGTTAGGTAGGTGCACTATGGCGCCAATATCTGAATATGTATCCTAATATCACCTCAGTTAAAAAAAAATCTTAATAAAATTTCCAATTTACTTCAAAATGGATGGGGTGGTTTTTGCCTTTGCTGTATATGCTAAAATATGAGGCATTATACTAGGGACCAAAATACTAGAAATATAAGGTGGGCACCACATCAGCAGCACATCATCCGTCCAAGTCACTAGGAATGTTTGCCCCTGCAAAGTTATTTCAATACTTCATATGATTTTCTTATTGAAAAATCTCTATATCTGACTATGTTAAAATCTACTTATGTGTATCAACTTGCTATTGAGCTAATTTAGCTCTTTCCTTTAAGATTGTTTTTTTTTTTTCTTTCCCTAGTTGCTGATGGGCAATTAACATTAAGCCTGCTGATTAATTGAAACATTTTCTAAATTATATGGCTCCCTGGAGAAGATGCATTCTACTTAACATAGGCATTTGTTTTAAATCACAGGAATCTACCACATTATCAATGACTTAAATATCAGCTTTCATTTCTTTCCTAATTTCATCTCAATTTTTTTTGTGATTTCCCACTGAAATTGACTGAAGTAGACACAAAAATGTGTTCTTCTCTACATATGCCAACCAAAACCAAGTGTAATATTGTATATAACTGCATACTATCTTCTTGCAAATGAGGTTAAAGTTCATTATAGAAAGCCAATCATAAACATTTAAATTCAGTAATTCAGACTGCTGGTAAGACTTCCAAGTATCAACGTGGAAACCAATAAATGGTAACATGTGAACATGGGCTCCTCCACTTAAACGGCTGACAGAATGTTAAAGAAACTCCTGAGTTGGTGTACGAGACACTCTTGGTGCCACGCAAATCCTCTTCACAGGTTGGAACACACATTCTCAAATACGCAATATTGCTCTTGATTAAAAATGCCACAATGGGATGGCCTCCAGTCAAGGTCTGAATGATGTAGGGTACAGAGAGCCAGGGTCTTTGCCAAAAATGTCACCTACTTTCCCAATCCCCTCCTTAGTGCCAATCACAGGCTAGAATTTTCCATAGATCAGATTGGGATTGAGCTTTAGTTGGACTGACTTTTACTTGCCCTACCTTATCCTACCTCCATCATCCCCTCTGGTTCACCTGCCACACTCATAGGACCCACCTGACCAAAAATGCCCAGCCTGGGCTCTGATTCTGTGGGACCTAACCTATAGCAGAAGGATTCCCTGATCTAGACTCCGAATAAAACATTTACAACAGCCTGAAAGCCCAGTTTACAGGCATTCCACTGCCATCGCACTGATGACTCAATGGTGTGGCAGGTTGACCAACCAGCCCTGTTTGTCCAGGACTGAGGGTTTCCTGAGAAGTAGAACTTTCAGTGAAACAATCGGAGAAGCCTCAAGCACACTAGTTCTCTGCCTTCTCTCCTGCCTCTCTGCTGATCTGAAGTCAACAAAGGTGAACTGTTCAAAAATCTCATAGCAGCAAAGGAGAGATAGAAGATTCCGACGCAAGTGTGTCTGACTCCAGAGAAAATGTCTGTGCAAAATCACACCAGGGGTTGTCACAGCTTGTAGGTCATTTCTGCCCTGTTTTTGTTCAAGGTCTTCCTCTTCTACGGAAGTATGACTACTTGGACTAGGAGAAATTGCCTGTTTTCTTGATGGATTGCCTGACTTTTAACAAACAAGAGTGACAGAAAGAGAATGACATCAAAATGAGATCCCAAACCAATAACTTCTCTTAGCTGCTAACTGGCATCACTGCCCTGCCTCATTTTAGATCATTTCATCATTTATATCCACGTAAAATTTCATATCCAGTAGGAGGATATGTTGATCAATAATGACTTCTGGAGAAAAGCCATGCTGATTTTAAATGTACTGAAATTGATTTGGGTTGAATAGGGATGGATAATAAAGAGAAAGCAGAAAAGCATTTTAATAAATGCCTCATTTGTTACAGTTACTGTGTTATCTAGGTTCTTTGTTTACGCTTTCACAGTGAATCCAATAAAATCCACTTACTAAGAAATTGAAGCTGGGCAGGCAAAAGTGTTGCAAAATAAAATCTGGAACCAATTCTGCCAAACATTAGGAAGTTACAAGAATGAGAATAGATTCATAGTAAAGCAAATACTCTGACAAGCTGCTGACCTTAGAGGAGTCAAAAAGGACAATATCAGGTAGAATGGATGACATCTGCAGAAAAATCATGGAAATTGAAAAACACAATTAACAAACTCCTTAGATGAGACATCAATGCATATTATAGTAGTTGAGTCTTATCTTTAAATAAAGACTGCTGGGTTTGAATTAAGGTTTTATCACATATTACATATGTAATTATGGGTAGGTTATTTTTCAGTTTGCTACCTCAGTTTCCTCAACTCTGAAATGGGAAGATAACCTACTATATAGTATCTGTGAAAATTTATTGACCATACAGAAACAAAGCCCTTAGCACAGCCTTGTGCTTATGGTAATCAGGTATAGAAGATTAGCATGTGTGTATGGAGACAGATTCTAGCATAAAAACAATATAAGGTTCTTTGTGTTATCGTTAAACACAGTGCAATGAAATGTTATGTCAGTAACATCTTCACTCAATAATTATTGACATTTGTATAGTATTGGCCATGAACAGATGCTAAGGTCATTATGCTAAGGTCTTTTCATAGAATTTTTTTCATTTAAAATAAATATTATTTTGGGGTAGGTGCTGTTAACTCCACTTTAAAAGTGACAAAAGGTTGAGTAAAATTAACAACTCACCATGTTAGCAGGTATGGTGGAGAGATCATATATATAAAACCATACTATCTATTCAAGCACTCACTCCTTACAACTGTATTAAAGTAACTCAGAACAAAACTGAGACAGGTACAGAAGGATAGTGATAATGAGTTGCTTCATAAAGTGCTCTAACCACTAAAGTGACTGATATATGATTGCCTGTAGGGCTGATAACCCCAAAACACATTCTCTGAGAGAGCCCTGACCATGAGAACCAAGGTGCCTACTGAATAGCTCGCTATCGGAAACCTCAGAGACAACCCAGAGTTAGCAAGGTTTGGTGATGCAGCCATAGGCAGGATTTCAGGTAAGTGACAGTTTGCTGAAATAGCTTTTATGAGAGTCACAAACTCATCTTTTGGGATTAAAACATGACACCATCAATTCATCCAAAGTTGAGCAAAATCAAAACTCTTGACACTTTCAATTCTATGGCATTGTACTCCCTGCATGCCGTTTAATTCCATCTTCCTCTCTGATTCCTTTCCATTTCATTCTGTTCTTTTCTATTCTAGTCCATTCCACTTCAATCCCAGTTCATTATGTTCAAATTTGTAACTACTTCGCCCCCCAAAACTCTGAGAAGCAGTTGCTGCTATAAAGTGAATCAAGTAAGATACTACTCTCAAGGAACTCTCAGGATGACCACATTTCATTCAGTAGATAGGTTTAGAGAGTAAAAAACTAATTGTGCAATTTCCACAATATTTCAATTTGTAAAATAGAATGCATTATGTACAGAGTCCTTGCTAGACATGACTACTAAGGCTATGCTTGGGGACTTTTGAGGGATAAAGAAGATAGTTTCAAGGTATATTTCCAATGAATCATAAAAACTAGAAATTTCTGTTTTGCTATGTTATATACCTTGCAAGACTCAAGGTCTGCAATCTCAAATCATTGTTCTCTTCTGATTGACGGTTGTTCTCATTGAAGGAATGAGGAGAGGTGGACGATGGAATTAAATTGTAGATATTTTATGGATCACGTTTTTCTGCTCTTTGTGCCAATTCCTCCTTATTGTTAAGTACTATGACCTAGGCTAGAACAAATGGAATGCAGACCACTCTACACAATAGCTCTCAAAATCTATCCAATGAATAAAAATAGAATGTGAACCTAGCAAGAGCAAGGGCCTAGGATGGTCTCCACTTTGCCTCTTCTGTCACATCTGCTGAAATAGCATTCTCCCCTAAATTAAAATAATAGTAATAAGAGAGGCAAAGAGAGAGGACAGAGAAGATGAAGAGAAGGATGAGGATGGAAAGGAAACAAAGAAAATAATGACTGGGTTTCAGGGAGTCTTTAGATTCTTAATGATTTTCTAGTTATAGACTAAAAAAATATAATTGTACAAACTTCACCGAATTTATTCATAAACTTATATATCAGACCTAAAGACAAAGGAAAGATACTAGACATTCATGTTCAAATTGAACTTACGTGAGTATTCATTTCAGACACTGGCTCAGACAACTATCTGTGCGAATTCTGTTGACCACTTTGCCAATTACACATGACAGAATTGAAGTGCACAAAGTGCCAACACCTTTTATACCACTATAATAAATAGAGGTGCTGGCCTTGAATTTAATAAGTCTTCAGACTTGAAAATCTAAATGTTCTTTTCTCTAATTCATGTGACCACTCGGAATATAATGCTGCACAAATGCTAGAGCATGTGATATCACTGGAGGACTCTATTTTTTTCTTTATGAAACAGCTATATGGTTCAATAATTAAGTCTTACATAATTAAGTCTTACATTTTATAGTATAAAACCACACTTCCATTTAACAACCATTAATAACAAAAATAGACAACCTCACATGTACACATTCCAAGCAGCAGTTTTCCACCAACGAGTTACAGGTAAATATGTGAGCCCACATTGATACTTCCACATTGAGACTCATATCAGATGAATATGTCTTGGAGAGAGACTGCTCCCATTAGGAATAATCAGAAGTTAAAGCTTATGAGAGGAAGTTGTAGCATCTATAGGAACCTCCTTCTAAAAATCAAGAGCCTCTTCTTTTTTCTTTTAATTATACTCATTTTTCTGAGGTAAGGATGGCATACATGTATATCATCTCATGGTACAGGTTCACATCTGTTTAACTGTATTCACTGCACCATTGGCATAACAAGCTTGACTTAATCCCACCGTGGTCTATTGCACTCGTTCCCCCCTTTGCTTCTCCCTCTATACTCTCCCCTTGGGTATTTTCAGTTCAACATTCAAATATCTAGGTATGTTTTGGTTTAGTGTTTCTGTTCCTTTGTTTTGTATAAATAGAGATCCTTTTGATATAAAGATGGCATAAGCTTTTAACATCAAAGGAGTTCTAAACATAAGGAAAAAGAAAACCAGGTGACTTTAGAGGTAATATATTCCTTACCAGGATGCATGAGAAGGTCCAGAACAGTAACCACAGATAGTCACAGACTTGCCCACACCAGAGAGGTCTCCAGGGAATCTTGGGATTTTGATTCCTAAGCAGTTGGTTTTGGGCCCCAGCACTTGCCCACTTCCACTCAAATGATTGTGATCATATAAATTTTAGAAACTACAAGGTCTATCACTCCTGGGAAAAGCACAATAGATTTAGAATAACAGGAGCTCTGAACTTTCCTGTCTTAAAGGAAACTTGTAAACTCAGCATTTCCAAAAGTAATTCAGCCAGGGATTCATTATTTTCTTAATGGAACATTAATTAGCATCTCTGGAAGAAAGACATATGTAGTTAACACTGATCTAAACTAAAGCTGTCTAATAATGAATACTGGATAACTCTACTCATAAGGGCAAGTTTAATTCAGAACTGATAACTATCAAAGTTATCAAGGAAATGCTTATACATTCTAGAACCATCCACTCAGGCTCTAGCTGTCATTTGACTATATGGATGGCAGTAGTAACAAAGGAATAGAATTCACTGTTAAAATAAATGAAAAGAATAATCAGTGGTAACTAAAAAATGAAGGGGACAGGGGTCTGAGTAAATCATGTAAAAGGGTTATTTATATGGCAAAGAATAGAACTGGACTTTCAGTGGTGAACTTAGTATGTACAGTAGTTAATTCTGAATGGGGAACATCTAAAATTTAATTTTGCAATGGTATAATACACAGCTACTTCAAAAATTATGAAAAAAATATTATTACTTGACAAATATACCCATTTGGGGTGTCAAATTTACAGGGGCTCAGTAGTTTCAGCTTTAGAACACTCCCTTAGGCAGTTCACCCAACCCCATTCATGGGTTCTGGCAACAAGTTCACACTGTCAGCATTTTCTAATATTTACAAAGTAAGATGACTTAACTGCAATTTGTTAATACTGCTGTTCTTTTCCATCCCAACTTTTCTGTGGCAAAGTTTCTCTCAAGTTTCTAAGGCATGAGGAAATTTTCAGATCTAGTTAAGGAAATGTTTAGGTTTTATAATGTGATTCATGACATTTTTTATGGGTAGTGAAGTTATGGATGGCTATCCTGGGTTAGGAATGGCTTTATAAATGCATCTATCACCCAATGTGCATATCCATCTCTTATCTAGCAGTGACTCAAAGATGTACAAAGATTTCAAGCAGTCTCCAATCATGGAAATATATGGCTAGAGATCAAAAGATTCCAGTAAACTCCAAGTCAAATTAAAAAATAGAGATAGCACAAAGATCGTCTCAATTGACTTGTCAAAGCAAACATGTCAACATACACATATGAAGAGGGTATCACTGATAAAGAGAAAGCTTTGTGAAACACAAAGACATGTATAACAAATTGAAGACATTTGCTTTGTATCACAGCTTAAAAATTAAACAAAAACAGCTGCTCATAGCATTTGTGATCCATTTATTATTTCACAGTTCTGGGTCATTTGGAAGTCTGGGTAGGTTTAAGTAGGTTCACTGCTGAGGATTTTGTGAGCTGAAATACAAATATCAGCTGGCTGTGATTTTATCTGTGAGTTCCAGGAACTAATTCAGATCCAATCTCAGTAAGAATGTTGGCAGAATATTCTCCTGGTGGTAGTAGGTGTGTAATACCCACTTTTTTGCCAGCTACCCATTTCTTAGACTGTTCTCTTTGCCCAGAGGCATCTTAAATTCATTGTTATATGGTCCCCTCAATTTTCAAATCATCAACAATACAATCAATACTTTCCTTCTTTAGATTTTCTCTCTGCAAATTGGAGAAAGTGCTATACTTTCAAGAACAATGTGATTAAATTAGTTTCACACAGATGATCTGCCTGTTTCCAGCTCAATTCTGATGTAATATAATTTAATTATAGGCATGATATCTCTTAATATTAAGCATCTACTAACACGCAAAGAGGAGAGAATTATGCATGGGTGAAGGGTCACTGAGGCTATTTTTTATCATTCTTCCTACTACAGACATTATCTTGGGGTGACACATTTTCATACTGCATGTGTGGTCTTTGTCAACAAAGCTGACTTTACTATATGCTTAAACCCTGCTCTATGTAAAAACAAGTAAACAAGTCAGAGAGAGGACATGATATGAAGAGAGAATTCAGCAAAATAGTGAACTACAGAAATGGAATTGCGATGATCCCAAATTCTATGTTTATTCTCTCTTTTGAAAGAAATGCATATTCTCTAAGAGAATATGTGAAGCATTTTTAAATGTATGTTTTCTTAAAAGTTATTTGCAACTCTTAATTGGTGTATAATCTCATAATTACACTCTGATATCAACTCTGAAAGTTTGAGCCATTCTTATTTCTTCCTTCCCTGTTAAGTTGTTTATGCTGTGGAATGCCTGAGTCTATAATTAAATTATTGTCTCAAACAAATTAACCATATTCATGCATATATTAGCATTTAATTACAATATGGAAAAAACATAGATGCATGCCATAGAATGACAAGCTGAACAGTGCTGTACAGAAATAGGCTTGCTTTCCTATTCTATTCTGAGAGTAGAAAGAAGCATATAGAATACATTCAAGACTATTGTTCCTGAAAAAAAGAAGGTATGAGAGGTCAAAATATTTTCGTGTAAATATTTATGCTAATATCTCTTTCTCTCTATGAGAAAAATATAATTCCTCAGCCCCATGATAATGAGCTTGACCAAGTAGCTTGCTTTAAGTCCAGAAAATTTTTGCAGATATGATGTGAAAGGGATTGTATGTGTATTGTGTGAAGTTTGACTTGACTCTTGTGCTTTGGTGATCCATTGTGATGAAGCTAAGTCCTTTCCAACTGCACACTAGGACAACAAAAATGCAGCAGAATTGACAAAATCTGCACCAGAACCTTCATCTGAGTTCAGTCTGAGTCAACTGCAGACTTGTGACTCAGATGATAAATGCTTGCTATGGAAAGTGCATGTTTGGGATAGTTATTACACAGCATTACTATAGCAATAGTGGACTAATATAAAAGAGAATGGAAGGGGGGATGATAGATACAGATTTAGACCTAAATAAGATTCAGCTAAATATGTACATATTTATATCTCTACATGCATGCAGTGTGTCTATATAAACAGCATATGTGTGCATATGTGGGTGTGTAGTGTTTTCTTAACAGTTTGTCATACTTATAAAACTGCCCTCCTTGGTAAATGGTTTTCTGTTAAAATTTATATTTAACTTTCTTATATAATATAGTTCGCAATGAAATGTAACCACAGTGCTACTGGATATTCATAGCTCCTTTTTGGGCTGTCAATCACAATAGTCTGATTATTAACAATTTTAAAGGAAAACCTACTTGTAGAGCAAGTGAGTTAGTCAGGCTTTTTCCTTCATCAAACTGTATAACTAGCATTGATGGTAGTGCATCTTTCCCATGATTATGCAGCCCAGTGTGTGTGTGTGTGTGTGTGTGTGTGTATATGTGTGTGTGTGTGTGTGTGTGTGTGGTTGTATAAGTGTGCACACCTGGCCCTGGGAGAGAGAGGATACAGAGGTACAGAGAGTAAGCAAGAGTGGGAGTACAAGAGAGCATAAGCATGAGAGAGCTTATGCATGAGAGGGAGAGCCCAGAGAAAGAGTGTTAAAGACTCCTGGAAAGCTGCGGGTTCCCCTGTCTCCCAGCACCCCTGGTCCAGGCCTGACCCTGCCTGGTACATCTATGTAATTGCTAGAATCAATAAAGAACCTACACAGATTGGTGAGCCTGTTGCTTGCATGACAATTGGCAATGAGCATGGGATGTTTACGCAACACTACTTTTTCTTTTTGAGAAGGTTACACCTTGCTGCACAATCCCAGATATGTGATATACTTAAGTTTGTGAAATTTTATGCTTCATTTTTATAAATATGAGGAAAAGAATTGCAGATTGAATCAAGGTTGTTACTTTCTCCTTGCATCAATATAACATCAAAAGATGAGGAGTCCTCTAGGCCGGGCACTGTGGCTCATGCCTGTAAGCTTCAGCCTATGATCGCGGTTCGAGTCCCACCTGGGACCCGTAGTGAAACCTAGTTCCAAAAAAAAAACAGCTGGGCATGGTGGCGTGCACCTGTAATCCCAGCTACCTGGGAAGCTGAGGCTGGGGATTGCTTGAGTCTGTGGTACCCTGGGCAACAAGAGCCTGCGGTTCCACGGGCTTAAATAGTGAGACCTAGTCTCAAAAAAAAAGATGAGTTCTGGAGATGAGGTCATGTTTCCAAACCATGGCATGATTTTGAAAGGCTGGTAAAGGTGTTGGCAAAGATTTTTCTATTTTTAACATTGTAAAACCATAACACTGTCCATAGAAACTTCTTAATATAAGATTATGTTTACAACTCACTATGAAATAAAAAATAACAAGAAGCCACACTATATAATTCATAATTCATTTGACTATTCATACAAAGTACTAAAATAAAAATAAATTTTAAGAGCCAATAGCCAGAATATGTAAAGGACTTATAAAAAAAAATCAATAAAAAACAACAATAGACATTCAATTAAAAATGGGCAGAGGATCCAAATGGACATTTTCCTTAAAAAGACATGGAGATGATCAATATGTACATTGAAAGGTACTCAGCACCACTAATAATCATGAAAATATACATAAAAAATGAGATATCACTCCACAACTGTTAGAATGATTATTATAAAAAAAAAAACACAAGTAATAAGTGCTGGTGAGAATATAGAGAAAAAGAACCCTTGTACTCTAGTGGGGGAAAGTACTGGAACTGATTTTTTGAAGAGCAGCATGAAAGTTCAATAAATATTGAAAATAGAAGTAATTTATGATCCAGAATTCCACTTCTGGATATTATAGAAATAGCTAGTTGGAAAAGATATAAACTCCCAAGTTCAGTGCAGTTTTATTGACAATAGCCAAAATAAGGAAACAAATTTATTCTCCACTTGTGGGAGAGAATGGAAAAAAGAAATGTGATCATATATATATCACATATATATGTGTGTGTGTGTGATATGTGTGTGTGAGAGATATATTGTGTGTGTGAGTGTGTATGTGTGTGTATGTCCCCTTCTACACCTGGACATGTTACTACATTTCAAGTTGCATTAAAGGGTCACATATAATCATTCAGTGCATGTAAACAGTTAATATAATATTAACCTTACAAGAGAATGATGTGTGTTGCCATTTACAAAGATGGACCTTGTAGACATTATGCTAAGTGAAATAAGTCAGACAGGGAAAATCAAATACCCTATGATTCTATTGATAAATTAAATCTTAAAAAACAACATAAGATTTAAAATAAAATCAAAACACTGAATACAGAGATTAAAAAGAATAGATTGGTGATTGCCAGAGGTACAGGTGAGGAGTGGGGGTGTGGATGAGAGGGGTAAAGAGGGTTCAAAGGTACAAACTTCCAGTTAAAATACAGAGATTAAAAAGAATAGATTGGTGATTGCCAGAGGTACAGGTGAGGAGTGGGGGTGTGGATGAGAGGGGTAAAGAGGGTTCAAAAGTACAAACTTCCAGTTAAAAGCCTAGCACGGTGGCACATGCCTGTAAACAACAGTTTATGGAGTCGTGGCGGGATCTGGGGATCGCGGTTCGAGTCCTGCCCAGGGCATCACAGCAAGACCTAGTCCCCAAAAAATAGCTGGGCATGGTGATACACGCCTGTGCTTCCTGGGAAGCTGAGGCTGGGGATTGCTTGAGTCCGTGGTACCATGAGCAACATGAACCTGCGGTTCCACTGGCAAAAACAGTGAGACCTAGTTTCAAAAAAACAAAACAAAACCAAAAACAACCTTCCAGTTACAAAATAAATAAACCATGAGATGTCTATTATGACTATAGTAAATAATACTGTATTGTGTATTTGATAGTTGTTAAAGTAATAGATCTCAAAAGTTCTCATAACAAGAAAAATTTATGATGATCACTGATGACAGATGTCTGATCGTTTCCTCAATATATATGAACATTGAATCAGCAAGGTGTACACCCAAATCTAATATAATTTTTTTCCAATTATATCTCAATTAAAAGAACAACAATGTTTGCCTTTTTATAAGATTCGTGATTTAAAAAATTTAGATTATTTCAAATTGCTATACCACAAAAACCACTTGCTGGAGGAAAAAATATATTTTAAATTTAATATTTAATTGGAGAGAGCACCTAAGAAGTGGCATGTGGTTGCAACCAGAAGGCCTGTCTACTTGGTAAAATTATCATTTAAATATCTTGTCTTTCTAAACAGTTTGAATTCATAGGCTATATATTGTATTTTTCTACCTAGAACATGGTGTGGCTGCTCACCTCCAATACTGTTGATATTTTGTGCTAGATAATTTTTTGATAGCCAATCTAGTCATTATAGAATCTTCGATTGTTTCCCTATAAATCCCAAAAGCATCTTTTAATGTGGAGCTATGACAGCAAAACATGTCTCTACACATGATCAACTTGCATGACTGAGAGCTAAAGAATTCCAGATTGAGAATCAATGATCTAGAGAAATACAATGCAATATACTTTTTCAATAAGAATCACTCAACACTAACACAAAGATAACCTCAATCACATGTTTACTACTTACCAGATACATAATAATGCATTTTGTTCCTTACAAAGGTTATGAAGACAATGAAGCATAGGAGAGCAAGTTGTTTGCTCAGATAATATGTGGGGTCTGTATTTGAACATAGGGTAGCTGGACTTCTAAGACAGAACCGTAAATGAAATAGGCTCTCAACATCACAGGTCTGACAGTTACTGGGCACATGAACTTGGTCCCCCCAATCTCTTTCCTTCGATGTGCTAAATCTGGAAGCCAAATAGCTGACCTTGCTCTTCCACTAATAACAATCCATGGGGCCCTCCCTAAGTTATAGAAAAATCTATTTGGCTGGGATTTATTTCAATAAAGGCAAACAGATGACATATAGATAACTATAGCACACAGTCCCTAATGGCAGCCATCCATCTTCATTGATTTAAACACAGTGTTTTGGTGTACTTGCTCCCTAAAACTTGTCTCTATGAGAAGAATATCCAGGCAAGAGAGATGGTCTATAAACCAGTCTTGTAAATTTTACTTTTTCTTTTTGAAATCTGAAATTTTTCTGATAAGGACATGATTATGTTTGGAAAACATCAGCATGATTAGATTAATGAAGAATAGTACAACAAGCACAGAATAAAGATGACCGAAGATGTTAAATTGGAAGTCTTTCATTTTCCATTGTATAATGGTAAATTTTCATATTAAAATTTGTAATTTCTATCTGTACCAAACCAATAGGCTGACTCATATCTTCTCTCCATTATGATACTAGGAACTTGCCTTCTTGAATTATTGAATGATCTCTGGACTTGGCTACAGTTCATAGGAATGTGACAACCCAATGTGCCTTAGTGCTGTGAACTGTTAACCAAAGACTAAACATCCTTGACAGCCTGATAAAAATTTAATTATTATTCTTTCAATGGAAAGGATGCAACTCTGCCAAAAGCTGTTAAATGTGGAGCTTTTAGAGTTCTCAATTTCCCTCTTGGAGGGAGCGCAGTAGAATTTTTCATGAGGATTAAATAGCATTTTCAAAATAACTAAGTTTGCGTGGCATACACTGGGTCTTTACACATCATTCCTTTCCTTAGCCTATGAATTCTTGCTCTTTCCTCCACTCAGTGAATATGCATCTTTGTTTTCTTTTCTTTTTTTTTTTTCCCAGAAAAAACACTAACAACATTTTTTATTCAAAACTAATGGTATAATTCCAACTCATTTAGTGTTTGAGTATTTTGTAAAAATACATATAAATCTTAAACTCAGAATTTCAGAAACTAAAGAATAACCAGGAGGAAATGTAGTTGCTTCTTCCTTTCCCTATTCTAACTGCATTATATTTTTACTGAGATAACATTGATGTTCAACACTGTATATGACTTAGGAATATGTGTTTATTTCCCACCAGACAAATGTAATCACACCATGCTCACCATCAAAGCAGTACTGATCTTCTACCATAGTCCGTGGGGCTCTCTCCTCTGTCCTCCAATCCTATCCTCTCCAGTAGCGTCAATTGTACAATATTTATATAATAGTTACTTAGATACAAAAAAGAGGAAATTATACAATTTGTGACAACATGGACAGAGGGCAGGTATTATGCTTGGCAAAATAAGTCAGAAGAAAAAAAGAAAAGGACCAGATGCTTTCATTCATACAGAATACAAAGAAATAAACAAAGGAAAGGATAAGACAAATCAAAAAATAAAAAATCCCCAAGCATCTTTAAATAACAAGAGGTAGCCGTAGAAATGGAAGATGGGTGAATTGTTAGATTTTGAGAAGATACTCGTTAACATAGATTGACGTCAAATGCAGTTATAACACTCATAATCCAGAAAATGTGTTTCTCTGAACCTTCATAAGGAAAAGTGGCTTAATCTAGTTATGCTGTTCACTGGTTCATTGTGTAGCTATAAAAAGATAAGGAAGAGCTGAATTTTCAAGCTTATACATCAGAATATATAAAAAATATATAGGCATTTTTATCTTTATGGCTAGTAGGTATAAAATCAATATGTAAAATCATATTAGCAATCCATGTGATCAGAGAAGGTCAATTTAATATTTGTTCCCCAAAGTCTATTATCTGGGGAAAAAAACTGTCAATTTTAAGATTTACTAATAACTCCTTCTAACCACAAATACAAGATCCTGGGGTGAAAGTACCAACTAATTATTTTAATGATGATCTTACTGGATAAGTAGAAACACAAGTAAAAGACCAATTTGCAAAAAAATAATAATGAAAGTCTTTTTCTTTTAAAATTAATGGATTGAAGTAGTTTTCCTTTTGCATTAGAGGAATTATTTTAAGCAACTAAAAATTAAGCATTCTAAGACCAAATCAACAGTGAGCATCGAGCACTTTACTATTTTTTCCTGTTTTTATAAGTATAAGAAATCCCTACCCTGGAAGATTTCTTGTCCATTCTGATCAGATATAAGCAAGGAGCTGGGAAATATCTAGGACTGAGAATACTTTTATTTTCAGATCAGGGTACAGGTTGAAGAGAATGTGCCAGCTAGGGTATTATCTGTACCTGCCACAGTAAAGTGTATTTTATAATATCTAGATTCTATGTCTTCTCTGGGAGACTGACCTTTCCTTCCAGCAGCTTATCTTGCTGTAGCCCACACTTCCCAGACCTCCTGGGGGGACACAAAGCAGAATCAGAAATTAAAGGGAATGTGGGAGAAAAATACACCAGCGAAATAAAGTTTCTGCTGAGTTAGCATGGGCATAAACCGCAGCACCAGAGGTGGTTTTGTAAATTCCTCATCTGTACTTGTCCCAAGAAAAGCCAAGTAGCAAGTTCAGTCTTCTGGGACAAGTGAACAAGATGGGAACTAAAGAGTTACTATTTCTTCTAAGGGCAGAGATGATGATGAAGTTGACCAGTGAATGTTGCAGAGTTGCAGAATTCTAGGAAATAACATCTGAAAGCTCAGAATGGAGCTAGTAAGACTGGGTTACCTTCTGAACATGAGTATGTACAGACTGAGCATCATTTGCACTATAGTGAAAGTCACTAACTGTCGAAAGTTTAGAATCTTTGGCCACAGTCAGAGTTGAATACAGGGTACCTTTCCAGTCCTGTGTTAATTTTCATCTCATGTTTGTGTATGAAAGGGAGCACAGTAGCCTTGCAGAAGAGCTGTGGGGACAGAGTGAGATGATGTGTGTGAAGACACCTTGGCCATGCTTGTGTGTCTGACACCCCCAGTGAAAGATTGTTTCTGTTCTTTGCTAGCAGCACCAATGCCAGCAGGCAGAGCTTTTTAAAGGGTTTGGGAACAGAGCTCGGTCTTCAGAGAAACAGGTACTTCCCCTGAGTTCCTCGTTCTGCTGAATGGAGCACTCTATAGATGTGCATGTCACTGAGATTTTTCTGAGCTTCAGCTTAGTTTTTAAAAAAGGATTGCAATCACTCACTGTCTGATGTGACTGCTAGATGCAGTAAAAGGAGAAAAGGAAAACACTTATGTATGTGTATTAATATTAATCTTCATTATTAACACCATCACTGTTAAAATGGGTTGAGAGTGTCAAAAACTCTTTCCATCTCCTTCCTTTCTCTTCCCCTATAAAAACATCCATCATTGAATGTAGGGTTCACACTGAACCCTATCATTCCAAGCTCCTAATCCTGACTACATCTGCAAAGACTCTTTTTTCAAATAAATCCATATTCACCATATACTTGAGATTTGAAAATGGGGGGGGGGCATTTTGGGGAGCCATCACAGCTGATTCCACTACATGAGTTAGATGTTATTCACATATATTTATATATTACATTCTGCCAAGTAATGAAAGATACTCAAGAATAAGTATACAAGGATGGATGGGAGGATGCTTTTTGGAGAGAGCAGCCCATAAATACTAATGAACATGACATCTAAGTCAAAAGACAAATAACACCATGAAAGCAAGACATTCAAATAAAAGGGACATCTATTCTAGGCAAAGAGGACAGCAAATGCAAAGATTTAATACAGGAAAATCAAGATGGGGTAACAGGAAGCACATTTAGAGACCAGAATAGCAGTAGTAAAAACCGATAAGGAGGTTGTTATGAACTGAATATTAGTGTCTTCCTCAAATTCAGATGCTGAAATTCTAACCCCAAATGGCACACTAGTAGGTGAAGCATTTGGGCTGCAAGTAGGTCATAAGAGTGGAACTCTCAGGAATGGATTTAGTGTCATGAAAAGACATGAGAGAACCCCCTCTGGCTCTGCTCTCTGTCAGAGGGTATGAAAGGAAGTTCAACTGAAAGTCAGAAGAGGACTCAACAGCACCTGATCATGCTTATACCTTGATCTTGGACATCAGGCCTCCAGAACATGAGGACGATATTTTCATTATCTACACCTGCTTTGTGGTATTATTTTTAGAGCAACCTGAGTTCAGACATAAGCATACAGCTCCCAGGGACAACTTTGCATCTTGTTCTTACTCTAATGGGCAGCCAAGCAAGGCCAGGAAAAGTAGATTAAAGTTCCTCTAATGCAAACATGTTTTGTTTTGGAAAAAAAATTGTATTGAAATAAGCTTGGATTACAATCATATATAGGTTTCAGGTGTAAGTTATAGTTGGACATTATAATCTCCACCAAAAGTCTACTTTTCATCCACCACCAAACAATTGACCCCCTTTACCTATTCTAACAGGTCCCACACCCTCTTTCCCTTTAGTAATCGCCATTCTGTTGTCAGAATCTAAGGATTTGCTCTTGTTTTGTTTGTTTTGTTTATCTACCACATGAATAAAAACATACAGTATTTATCTTTTTCTGCCTGACTTATTTCACTTAGTAAAATCCCTGAAGGTTCTATTTTAATCCAAATCTAAGACACAGAACTAAACACTTAAATATTATGTTCTCAAATAATTATCTCTCATAATGAGACAAAATGCCAAAGGCAATTCTTTGCCAATATTATAACTAAATTCAGTTTTTCCTATCATGTCTTTTTATTATCTCGGGCTTCACTGAACATGTCCTGTATCTGCATAAAGGACTCTTTGGTCTGCTTGCCCCACATTGTATGTCCCCTCTATTTACTGTACATGGTCCCTGTCTGCCTGAACTTCCCAGAGATGGTCACTTACCTCCCTCAAAGCTTCAGGGCACCTATTCCCCTAAGGACTCCCTCACTGGAGTTCACCATCTGCTTGCCAGCCTGCCTTCTCTAGGATGTCCTTAATGTTTACATCTGTGTCTCAGTCATCTTTATAGACCCAGAAACTAGCACATGGCACAACAGTTGCCAGATAAATGTTTGTTAAATGTGTGAATGAATCTTGATCTTATTCAATTTGACCTAGCCTGGGTTTATTTATTCCCCAGTCCACTGTTTAATTAAACAAAGACTCTGTGCTGGTGTATAATGGATCTGTAGAAGGGTGTGCCAGAAGCATGCTAAACCTTTTTCTAACAGTTTACAGGATTACTTTCATGTAGTGGCATATTGCCCTTGGCTGGCAAATACTGCTAGAAACAGATGAATGGCAGGTGTCTTCTCTATGTAAAGTTTGGGATAAGCATTGCAGAGTGGGACTGGGCATGGTGGCTTGTGCCTGTAAGCTTCAGCCTATGAAGCGGCCAGGGCTAGGGATCACGGTTCGAGTCCCACCTGGGGTCCATAGCGAGACCTAGTTCTAAAAAATATCTGGGCATGGCGGCGTGCACCTGTAATCTCAGCTACCTGGGAAGCTGAGGCTGGGAACTGCTTGAGTCTGTGGCCCCCCAGGGAACGAGAGCCTGTGATTCCATGGGCAAAAATAGCAAGACCTAGTCTCAGACAAAAAAAAAAAAAGAAAGAAATGCAGAGTGAACTGCATTAACTGCCCTCAGGTCCCTCACCCAGTCAATGTAACAGCAGAATCTCCAATTCAAGAGATGACTTTTTTTTATCACCATCATGCACTACAATCACTGAGCCATGAAGTATTTGTTATACACATCAGTTCTGCAAAATTAATAAAATCTTTGAACTATGCATATGTATGTGCACACACATTTACACACACACAAATACCAAATAGTGAAAAGAGTCTGTTCCATTCAATTACTGCAGCGTGAATGGATCCAACAACCATGACTTTCAGTGATACTGTCCAGGAAAATGAAGCATTTAGAAGCTTTAAACTTTAACTTTAATGTAATAAGTTCTCCTGACTGGTATTTTTCTAGTGGAAAATCCAAAGTTAAGGATATGCAGCTGGCTTATAACATGGTTGCCAAGGAAATAAGAAGACAGAAACAAAATAAGAGCATCCTACAAAAGATAACTGGACCATGTTAGATAGCATATTCTGAAATATTGGTGAGTAGAAGGAACATGGCAGATGAATTTCTTTGTCATATTTAGATAGTACCTTCAATTAAACACATAATGACTAAATTCAGTTTGACAGAGCATCTAAACAGAGAGGTCTCCTCTTCGTATTTACATGAATATGGGATCCCTGTTACCAATGTCTTATGTTATTCCCTCACTTACTATAGTTTAGATCAGCTCAAGGCCCAGATTCAGTTAGTTGGTCCAGTGGAGGCTGCAGCAAGCTGGGTCAGATGCTTCTAAGAAGACAGATGCATGTTGTAAAAAGCCCATGCTTCATTGGGATCGTCTCAGCTTCCAGATATGGTAGGTGAAATAGAGTAGCTTTTTTTTGTTGTTGTTGAGTCTCAAGATAGTTTATGGTAAATTAATTCTACCTGGTACCTTTGTAAATAGGAAGAAACACACATGAAAGTGAGTAAATATTCAACTGAGAACACTGAGAAATGTTCACAGCTTATTGTCTTTCAAGTTGGACAGCCATTAAGGAATTATTACAATGGGTTGATAGAATAACAATTCTCTTTATCTCCCTCATTTGAACAATCCTTCATTTTACAAAGTGTTTTAGCAACACATATGGTAGACCCATGATTCAGTGATCCCTGTCTCCAGTTTAGAGATTAGGCAAAGATGATGTCATTCATGATTTCCTGAAATTGTAGTGTTAAGTAGTGGCGATCAAAAGAAGCAAGCAGCTAGTGAGTGGCATCAGCAGTTCTTTATTTTGAGCATTTATTCTTTGCTAATGTGACAGTCTAAACTTTTGTCATTCTATGCAACATATTTCCTTGTCAATCCAATTAGTTTTAACTCATAATACCTAAGGCCTCATCTCTGCATCTTTTCACCTAGTGGTTGAGAACATGGGATTTGAAATTCGGAGGACCTTAATTTACATAGATGTTTGGCCATCTGCTTTGAAAAAAGCAATCTGGTTTTCTAAGCCCCTAATTTCACATTTGTAAAAAGAATAATAGAAGCTACCAAGAGTCAGTCTATTTATGACTATATGGAATGACTTCTAAAGCTACAGAAATGTATGTAGTACTTAATCAGCAAATAAATGGTCATAAATACTTTTATTAATACTTATCACCTACTTTGAAAGGTAGACAGGAACTCAGAGTTCTTTCATTAAAATCTTTTACAATTTGAATGAGGACACTGTTACTTAATTCTAAATAATTTCGAAGCACTTTAAAATACTCAACAGTATTTCACAGAATCACCAGTTGTCAAGTTCTGTGAGGGCCACCGGGAATCCAAAATACATTCTTCATGTGCATCTATGCAAACAGGTATTGTTTATTTATTTTCAGATCTATTTAAGAAAGAACTGAGGATGAAGGAAGCTGTCCCTTGAGTCGGAGCACACAGAACATAGTTCGTGTGTCAGTGATGCAATTGAAAGGCATCTCAGCAGAGTTAACTGAAAAGATGCTGCCCTAAAAATCAATTTACTGAAAAGTTTGTGACTTACAAGGTGCTGAAAGAAGAGAAGGGGATAATGAGGACCACATCCCTACAGGATGGGCAGAGAAACTATCAACATATTTTATTAATGAGAAATTCAAAAACTTGAAAAAATTACATGAAATGTTCATGGTTCCATAATAGACTAGGGGAAGAGTAGTTCAGGTCTTAGGATCCATATTTATTAATATTTCCATTCTTTCTTCCATTCTCTTAAACAAGCAATATCTATGTTTGCAGAAAGAAGCAATTTGAGCACTTTAATCTACAGCAGATACCTTTTTCATTTCTTTGTTTCTCATGTATTTTTTCTCTCTTGATTTACCTCTTCCTTGCTATCTTTTATTTTATTTTAAAATTTTAAGTCTTAATTAGATGATGCTTCTTTCCTTTAAAAGTATTTCATGTGGGACGTGGTAAAGATAAACAAAAGTCATGAAGGAAAGTCAAAACAAGCCAACAACCAAATTAAAGAATTAAAGTACACAACTTGGAGGGGAGGTGGGACAGGGTGGAAACAGTCAAGGATGGGGGGTGAACCCCAGAGATAACAAAGATGTGAAATTTATATATAAATAAACTATTTTTTAAATATACCAATAAAAAATAAAAGTATTCCATTCTCTTTGTGTTGAGCAATTTATCTTCCTCCCACAGCTAATTTATGCATTTCTAAAAATAAGGAAATAATGTAATGCAAATGGGTTTCCAATGATACTTCATGGGGTTTAAATTGAACTTTGTTGCACTTGATGTTGCCTGGTGCACAATGCCTTGACCTTAAAACTATGTCCTTTTGGGCTATGCTAGTTGTAAAATGAACTCTGTCTCTGGTTTTCAGATTATTGGATCTTCATGACTCCATGACTCTGATTAAAGGCCCTTGAATCAAATGTATCATAGCTGCTTTTGCAATTGAACCTTATTAAAATTTAAAGTATATCTATAAATACATAAGTGCCTATTATAGATCAAAGTTCTGAAAATTAAAAAATCACAACTATACCTCATTTTCTAAAACTACAGACTCAAATTTACTGAAAACCAAATATTCTTAGTACTTAGTATCAAATAACCTTGGTTGTATGTTCTTGAATATACTGTGTTAATATTAAGAAAACATACTGTTTTACTAAATCAATCCAGTAAGTATAGTTCTCATTCATGGGACAGCCACTATAATGCTAGTGTCTACACAAAGTAAGGTTCACACCCCCCCCCATTGTTTAATTTAATACACGAGTAAGAGCACAATTTTGGATTTATTTATATAAATGATTGGCTTATTCGATCCTTTGAAGAGGTTAATCAGTTGGGCATATTTCTTTTTAAACTGTTCACAAAAGATAGTAAATTTCAATTTTTGTAATCCTCTAGAAAGCTTCTGCCAACAAATACAAAACTGTTGTCGTCAAACGTTTAGATTGATGCCTTCACAGATGTACAGTGAGACATCCTCATCAATACTAAATAGATTATACTATATAATTAAGAGGGAAATACATCAATGTTGGAAAAATTAAACAAGTGATCCAATTAGAACCACATTTTGATTTGTCTTTGAAACATTGTTTCTTTTGGTATTAAAGTTACTGGTCTATTAAATTGCATGGGGAAAAATAATCGAAGTCATTACGTAGACTGTTCTATTTTGCCACAGCTGGAGTCTGGGTTGCACACTTATTAGTTTTGTGCACTGGAGCAAGATGAAGAAACACAGATTAGTAAGGAAAAATTCTTTCACTTTATGGGGGGGTTTCAATATCCTCAGGACCTACAGTGAGTACAAAAAGAAGAGAGATGTTTCTGCTTGTCACCCATTCTCCAAAGTGAACAATAGGCATCAGAACATGGATTCTCTTTCAGCATTCTTCCCTGATAGGAAGGAAAGACAGAAAGAGTTAAGAGGAGACTCCATTAAAAACTAAAAATAGAAGGGACAGAACCACAATTTCCTTAGATACCCTTGAGACAGGAAAGTCTATTTGCTCATTTCCTAAGACTAAAGGCTAAATGAACTTCATGAATTTGCTTAATGCTCCTCTACCCCTTAAAAGTGATCTCAGAAACAACTCATAAGGCTTGTGCTTTGATTTTTATCATTTGCACTCCAATGGACAGTGAGAGTTCCACTGGTTTTTCCTGTTTTCAGATGTAGCTCAGGTTGATGCATATATTCCACCAGAACCATCAACCAACAAGTTAAGGATGTGAATGTTACAATAAGATGTTATTCACTAGCTTTTCTAAGGGAAGGAGTCAAGCCCAGGTCCTGATTGTAGTGGACTCTGCAGCAGGAGCAGTATGAAACCTTTGCCATGCTATTATAACAAGAAGTTCAGGTCTCAGTATGCACACTCCCACCTGTGTGGAGAGTTTTCACCAATGATTCAAGTCAATCACAGAGAATTATAATATGGATTACTGGAGGGAACCCTCATTACAACAATGTATACCATTGATTGGCAGTAAAAGGGAAGGGAGGTTACAAACCACTAAGTCTAGTCTTGGAAGAACAATGGGGAAGTAGCAGCATCTGAGATCCGGAACTTTCTTTGTGGTGTCAGCTCCTGGGGGAGGCAGTTTCTCTAGGCAATCTCAGTTGTAGATGCCAAATCTATAGAAGATTTGGGGGATGCCATAGACTTGGAGTTCAATGTACCGCAGATTGACTTATGTTAACTCCTTTATTTAAACTGCTTCAAATTGGTATTATCAGCTTCACCTGTTAGTTAGGAGGTATGATTTCTTGGAGCAAAACTTTTATTTATCCTTGCTTTACCTGTCTGCTTATCAGTGTCCTCATGAAAAGAATGTGATCCTTTTCATTTTAAGTTTTAAGCATAAATCACTCCATTTCAATTATACCTATTTCCTGATCAGTCATAGTCATCATAATGTCAACACACGTAACAATCACAACATTTATTCTTTTATTTTAATAACTGTTTTTAATAACAGAAGCCAATCTTTGCTTTTTCAGATTATCACTCTGCCTTCTGCCCTGCTCATTTATGCAAAAGACTCTTGGCTAGAGAGGTGAACATTTAAGCCAACTCCAGTTAGTGAGAACTCTACAGAATGATTAACTTAGGAGTGAGTGAGAAGAAATGATGATTTGATCAGTATGGTATCATTTCATTGCATGAAATGATAATGATTTGTGACAAATCCTCTGGTCACCTCCTATGGGTTTATAAATAGCAGTCTTGCCCTTCCTTTCTTTCTCCCTGTATGATTTCTGCTCCTCTTCATGGTACTAGAAGCTAGTGCATTTACCATGACGCAACAATAGAGAGTCATTGTCCATACAAAAAATAAACTGAAGCTTCAATATGCTCATTCAGAAAAAGTTGCTAAATCCTGGGATATATAAGACTGTTGAAGTATATGAGCAAATTCCAGAAGAGCCTGAATGAATAATTAGAGTTTAAGTGGCTATCATTAGCATTTAATTTGCAGAGGTGGCTAAGCCATTCACCACTGTTATTAAAGAGCCATTACTGAGAATGAACGTATGTGCACAGTCCATCTAAATGTCTCCTTCACCTCTTCTTGCATGAAGAATAAGTAGCAATAACAGCTAACTAAAGGAGCATTCATTGTTTACCTCTAATATACATTCATGCTTCAATTCTTTCAATGAACTGGCATGTAATATTTGGGAATTTAATGATGACTTGATGACTTTTAACATCAGAACCAAGTAACAAAACACATGTTTATTGTGTATCCAGTTAAAACTATAAAACTTTTCCTGACCAACACAAAACAAAGGCGAGACAATAAACCTATAGCAAACTTCACAGTTTACTTCACAGCAACAACAGTAAACACTTGTTTAATTGGCTTTATATTTTAAAATTCAAGAATGTGAACTTATAGGCATATAAAATCACATCAACAATTTTAGGTTTTAACTCAGCATAAAAAAAAAAAAGTTGTGGTCTAGAAATTATTTCAAGCTCAAGATATGAAAGCGAGTAAAAATACTTTCACATTTATATTCCACCTCTCAACACTTTCACAAATACACAGAACTAAAATATCTTTTGCAATTATCTTAATTACTGTTACCTTTGATTTATCTTACAAGGGTAATGCATTTGAAATTGTAATTTCTCATTAATGTCAACCAGATTTTACTGGATTTTAAAAACATTACTTCTTTGTTGGTTGGTCTGATATTTTAAATATGTTAGATTCAGTCAATTAAGATATTAAAATAATCAGCTATCATCTCAAAGAATGTGTTTCTAGAGGGTTATGATTTTGCAAAGCTAACAAATACTAGATTCCTTTAAAGAGAGATTTATTTTCCCACAAGTGTATCAGTACATTTTGAAAATCTAATCAATATTTTAGAAATTGATAGAAACTGAAAATTATTTCTATCAACTCAATGTGTTGCACTTTCTATGTGTTTGAAGTATTTCTCCAGATAGGACAGAGGGGATAATGAAATGTGTGTAGAAAAGATAATATGAAAACTACCTTTTATTTGTACCTTATAACATCCAAATTGAGGGTGCTTTTACTTGTATTACAGAACACCTCATAACAAATATGATACCCAAGTAAGATAACAGATATCAGAGACAATGAAAATTACAAAATGCTAAATTAGTGGATGATCCTGTCCATCATTACTAATTGAACAATTAAACAGAAGCTATTAAATATAGACATGATTCAGAAAAATACATAAATTAGATGAGCGATATAAAATATATCTATGCTAATAGTATAGTTTTATTCGGCTACTATGAGAGTTCAGAGGATGGCAAAGATTCATAGGAAGATGGATAAGAAGAGAAAACAAAATAACACTATTTGAAATGGAACTTAGGAAATACTCGGGTCTCAGATGAGATGCATGTGGCAGGTAGGGGAACAGGTTGTGCTTTTGAAGGAATAGAATTAACTGTTGCCTATTACGACCAACATGAAAATTTCATCATTTAAGTCAACTGAGAAGATCACATAAATTTTTTGAAGAGTGGAAAGAGAACAGATAGAGAATAATCAAGCACCCTTTCCTGAACAATTATCACATTCAAGATATTAAGTGTTATTTATCAAGCATCTCAAATTTATCTTTATTATATTCATACCTAGACTTAAAAATTGAAGTATACTAAGAGTTATCTGAATTCAAACAATGTCTATCCACTAATACTACCTCCCATTTATGCTTGATTGTAAATAGATTATCATTAATTTTATTTCCATAACTTAAAACACTTTTATATTGATTTTGTGTCATTTTTAAAGAAACAAGAGCAAGTTGACTTGAACAGTCCTTCTGTGAATTCAATCGGAAAGCAACATTCATATATGAATGCTTATATACAAATATTCAGCTCTCCAACTACCTAGTCCTCTGAAACCTAAATATTTAATTTAATGAAAAATCACTTATACCTAGAAGAAAGATGAGGATTTGACTCACTTTTCATGTACAAGTAGAATTATAGCCTTTTGGGGGGTCCTTTTTTGTTCTTATTCTCTGGTTCCCATTTATCCACATAGTTTGATAAATTAGGTATTATATAATGTATTCTCTAAGAACATGAGTTTTAATTCAAATGAATGTAGAGGAAAGCAATAATTCTATTTACTAGCTACATGACCAGAGGCACATGACATTAAATGAAGGTAAAAATAATACAGAATATTTAGAAACTTTCAAAAATGTGACTACATGAATGTATTAGCCTCAAGCCTGACATATAATTATTCCAAAATGGTAGTTATTTGTTTTATATGGTTGTTCATTTTTTATGACCACATCAGTGCTATCAGCACCTAAAACCACTGGCTTGGACATCAATTCATTATAATATCAAATCTATTCAATAATAATTTACATGTATTGGGCATTATGTTAGGTACAAGAGAAGGAAAAGACTATAAAGTGATGAATATGATAGTCTTTAGAGAAGTTCATGGGACATGAGGAGTAGACAGAACTCTAAAAAAAGATTATTGATATATAAAATGGCTTAAGAACACGGGGAAAACTTGTGGTTAAATCAGTTTGAACAAATTAGTGAAAAGTTCAAAGAGGAGTGAGATCTCAGGTGAATATGGAGAACTGAGTAGAGCTTCTCAACCAGATAGAACAGGAGAACATTGCTTAGACAGAATGGAATAGAAGTCGCTTAACAGCATGTGGTTTACGGAAACCCCAAAACATTAGGAATCACTGGGCTAGCAGTCACATATCAGGAAGGGTCAAGAAATGAGGTGACAGATATAACTGAGGTCTGGACTGTGAGAAGCTTCTTGTGCCACACCATAATAGTCTGGGGAAATCCAGAAAGCCAGAGAGTATATTTTTAAATTGACATCAGCAACATAATACAGGGTGGGTTGATCTTGGAAGAGACTGGTGGCAAGAGACCAGTTAGAAGACCAATGCCATTATCTCCAGATACAAGATAATGGGTGAATGAATCTACAATATCTACTATAAAAGGAAAAGGTAATATTGAGTCATACTTGGGGATCAAATCAATACAGATGGCAATAACAGAAAGGAGGAAAGTACTAGGATTTCCAGTCTTAGGAACTAAGTATATCATTGAATAAATTATGGAACCATAAGTTGTGAAAATGAGAAATATTTGGAATTTGTATTAGCCTCTGTATAACTTTTCTGGCCCCTAGTCTAATGCATATTAGTAAAAATGTACTTTAATTCTTGCAAACTATTTCTGGGATATAAATTTAGCCTGTTTGGATCAAGTTAGTCGAGTCCTAAGATACGCTCTCATGTAATTAATGTTCCACAATAAAATACAAGATACATTTTACTACTCAAATGTAGATTTAAACAGTCATCCAAAGGTACTAGGCTTAAATCACATTTTAGCAAGATTTGTACAATTTGTCCAGAAAACACTTTCTGGACACTTTCTAACACTCCATATAATCCAGAGAGATTAAGAGAATTTAGATAATTCTCTTAAGATTAAGAGATTTAAGTCTTGAGAAAAAAGATATGAAGACATTGGTTGCTGTAGTAGAATAGGACTTGCTGACTAGACTATCAAGGAACCCACAAGTACATCTCATAGACATATAGGAAATGAAGATAAATTACAGAAGATGATTCATCAAAGTACTTCCATATTGAATAATTTCAGCTTTGTGCATAGCAGCAAGGAACTATCAGGCTCTACTTGCAGGCTCTGCTTACACAACTACTTGCACAATGGCTTAATGCCATGGTCACTGTCAGCACAGGAAGCTACATTCCCTGTTGTGATTTCTAAATGTCCTCTTAACAAAATTCAATTGTGATCATTAAACATTTATAAGTAATCTCCTACAATCACGGTGACAGAAATAGCTACTTACCTATCCCATATCTAGTTTTGTTTCTACTTTAAGAATCTAATCTAATTTTATTAAGACTAGCAAGCATCCATTATTTTCCATTCTGTAATGAAACTAAGAGTAGACAGTGAAATATTAGTGGAAATCATTGAGTTTGACATCTGGGGATTCTATGTACAGGGGATTAGACATGTGGGATGGGAGTCTTTCGCCTTCTTCCCATTCCTCTTCCCTGTTTCTTGGAATGTCTTTGTAAACACCAGGAGAAAAAAAAGGAAATTCACATTAATACTATAGAGCAAAAAGAAAGGAATGCAAATCCTTGATATCCATCTGTTTCTATCTACTTCTGGACACAGTGTACATAAAAAAATATAGCACTAATTTGTATAAAGTAATGCTATTTAGACTCTCATGTGTGCAACCAAGACTAATCAATATTGGGTATACCCAGCACAACTTCCGTATTCCACATTCCCTGGCTTGTAGCCAGGGAAAAACTAAGATAACTAAAATGCATAAATGTTTTAAGAGCATTTATAAGCTTTAGAAGAATATAGGGCAGAGAATATAATTTTCTAATAAAAACCTAAAAAAGTAAACAAGGAAATGAATTTCACCTGTTCGCTTGAAACTGTTGAGTGTTTGAAGAATGGGTATTCTGTCACATAAACTTAAATTGTCAGTCCTTGAGAGAAAATGGTGAGGAAGAAGACAAAAATTCTATTGAAAAATTGCTTAAACGAGTATTAGTATAGGGAACTGACAGAAAGTACAGGAGCTTAAACAGTTGGTATTAATGTATGATTTATGAGAGAAATATTGTTCTTATGACACATTTTTAAAGATGGAGAAGGACTTCAAATTCAAAGGACATCAAATTCATTAAGCCACATGGAGCAAGTACGATGAGAGGTTAAAACAGGGAAAGAATCCATAGTCTTGTCAGGGAAGGAAGTAACATTTCAAAACTCAAAAAAAAAATTCTATCAACCAGAAACCCACCTGGGAAACAGGAGCCATGATTGGAGTTTTTGTTAGGGAGAAATTAATACCAGGCATTGGTTACACAAATGCTAGGAGGTTGAAGAAGACCACATGTTTATTTTACAGAAAGCAATTGTAACCCAGAGATCAGCAGCTTTAGGGTGCAGATGCCCTTGCACAGGTGAATGGAAAGAGACAAGAATATGGTGAAGCAGAGAAGATCACCTCCTTCAGTTAGTCATCAGGTCTCTCAGAGGAGTGGGACTATAGCCCTGTAGGTACCGAACCATAGGAAGGTATTGGCTGCTTGCAAGCTCACAGACTATCTGTGGGTGCAGAGTTAGGTGATCAGGGGACTAGGATGCATTTACTGATCTCAGGTGGAATCAACTCTGGGTCAGAAGTAGCAGCAGAAGTTGAAGCCTTGAAGTCTTCTGCCACTAGTGGAGAATTAGAACAAATTTGGGGGCCAGAAAGAGTCATTCTTGCAAGCTGCCACTTCCAGTCTCCCCTTTCTATTTCCCATGAGCAAACTCTACCTAGACACTGACTGGCAATGGAGTCTGAGAAATGTAACTTTTGGTGCTAGTCCTGACTGCTCAGAAAAGAGCAGACTTTCTGATGAGGATGGGGGAGCTAAGATTCTATATATAAAAGAAACAGAACGATCTTGATGGAAAAAAATAGGGTAAAACAGTGTATAGGGTTGAACACTGGCAGAGTCTCAAATGTATGGGAAGGCCAGTCAATGATGTTAACTTTCCCACATATTGGGGATAGGTCTAGGTGTTGGAGCCATTAAATAAAATAGACAGTAGCCAATTGTGGTGTATTTCATTTAAGTTGGGCATCAAGTGTGTATTAGGGAATAGTGGAAAATAAGATAATAAAGGGATGGTAGTAATCTAGAATAATATTCTGAATAGTGAGAACACTAGTAAGAGGGAAGCAAATGTAACTGAATACATCACAGTTATTATTCAGCTGTTTTTGAAAATGGTTTTACAAATCTGCCAGAGAGTCAGCAGCATTAATACAGAGGGCACTAGAAAATAGGTTTTCTTTAATGAACAAATTTATTATGTTAGCAATATTAAAATTTTATCATCTTCATCGCCACCACTACCACTACCATTAAATGTCATTATATTGTTGATCCAGCACTCAATAGCAGGAATTGAGCAATTCCCTTACAGCACATCAAACCCTCCTGACAACACTATGGACAGTTAAAACCCCTATTTTATATGGAAAGAAGTTGAAGAACAGAGATGACAAATTATTTGGTCAAGGACATGTTGATTAAAAGTGATTATATCAGGGTGGATTCAAACCCAAGTCTACCCCCAAATTTATTTGTCCTAGGCATGGAACTCTAGAAGTCCTCAGAAAAACCATCCAGACTCACACATTCTTTTCAAACATTCTAGTCAGCAAGGTCACTTCAAGATTCAAGTACCATCTGGCAGCAGGAGCCTGCTTTCTGAGTTCTCAGCTCAGCTCATTTATAATCCCCTCTGAGCATCACTTCCCCGCCTTCTCACTTTCTAAGGTCCATCTCAATCCCCTGAGATGACAGCCTGAGTGATGGTGATGAGAACATGGTAATATAAAGTCCATAAACAGAAGAGGCTGCCAGGACTGGGCAGGAAGAGGTTCACAGAGGACACATCTGGAAGACAGCAACTCCAGCTGTTTTAACATATGTGCAAATTACCACTATCGGTGTGCCCACACAACTTTGTAGACCTGATTAGTTGCTTAGCTGAAAAGACAGTTAAACTCAGAAATGCAAATGGATGGGCTGGAGCTCCTTAATTTCCTAAGCCTTAATAGTTGAACTCTTTACAGCGTACACCTAAGTGAGTAAATATGCCTCCACATAAAGTAGATGGTGCACTAGTACTTTCTTGCTACAACTGTGTGCAAGTGTTAAGCCAAGCTGATCAGCAGCAGCGTTACATCCCTCCAGAAAGTGGGAGAACAGAAGTAGAGATGAGGGACAGGTCAAATAAATTTTTCTGAGTTGCAGAACAGCAACTTACTGCAGGAATTGCAGAGTTGCAAGTTGTCCAGGGACACAAGAATTGTAATTCCACTGAAAGACAATTCAGAGCTTATAAACAATGGGGTGTTTAATATTTAATGGGGCACTGTGCACAGGACAATATGATTTAGATAAAGGTAAGCAGTGTAATAGTTCTCATAGCATCACTCCAGTAGCATCTACCAGTGCTGAGTGGTTAGTTTATATTAATTCTTCATTATCACATCAACCTTACAGGATATGTATGGTGCATTATTTTATGAGTCATGCATTGTTTTTAGACCAATGACTTGCTATTATGATGATAGTTCTGTCAAAAAGTCTAGGTATATGGTAGGCTCTATCACCTAGTCTTGTGTAAATATATTCTGTGATATATGCAATGAAAATATTCCTCAAGGCACTTCTCATAATATATCCTTAGCATCACATGAGCGAACACACTATGTAAAAAGAATTTAGAATGGCGTAAGTATTTCCTATAACAAACAGTATGTCTTGTGTTGATTACTGGACTTTTGTCTATTTAGAACAGGCAAAATACATAGAAGCATGTTACTTTCCAAAACTTTTGTAAACATGTGTAGTGGTGTTGCACTGTGAGATGATCAGTTTGAATCTCTTACTTTAACAAAATTTGTTACTTAATTTTTCTTCTTTTAGATATATCACCAGAATTTAGTTTGCTCTGCTGAAGAGTTTCAAGTACATTTACTATGGATTCTTTTATTTATCCCATAATTCATTTAAACTCCAGGGCAAAGAAATTTAAAGCATCAACCTAAGGCATTACATTTTAAAATTTTCTACAAGATATCATGTAGATAAGTCAATAAAATCCACAATAAAACAGCATTCCCTTAATATATGCATCCTGATTCACGCCTTCACTTCACTGCACACTGTCTCCCTTTATCCCCTGTGCATATTTTGTATAATAACAGTATTGAAATGCATGGGTCCCCCAAGATTTCTCATCTTTCTGCTCACTTCTCACATCCCATTCTCTCACTACCTATGTTTTCTGGTTAGACTCCAAGATTCAGTGTGTTCGTGTGTTCTTCAACTCTGACAAACTTTCCCAGCTTCTCCAGTTGGATTCGTTGCCTCTCCAGATGTTCAACTCTGGATAAGTTATTGTGATCACCCCTGTTTAGTTGTGGCAATGGGAGTAGGAATGTTAAGTAGTAATAGTAATGCTGCCGCTAGTAGTATGAATAGCAGCAGCAGTAGCAGTGACAGAGGTACTGACAACTGAAATCACAATGCAGCAGCAATAGCCACCACCAGGGAAAGAGCAGAATGCCTTCATTGTCCAGGCACAGGGCAAGCTGTTTAAATATATTAACAACAATGACTAAGGTAGCATGGATTGGCATGGGTTTACTTTCAGAATTTACAACAGAAATTCTTTACATTTCTCTTTTATCAGTTGTTATTTCTCCCTTATTTCTTATTTTCTGATTTCCTGTGGCCCCCTTTTCTCTCTCAAGCAGTTGAGCTACATGGGCACATTTGTTTTTCCTACAAAAAATTATCTTTAGCATTTGGTTATTCTGCTGCCCTTTTGGATTCCAATTTATTGATTTCTTATTTTTTTTAAATTAAATTTCTCCTAAATTCATTCCTTGTGCTACCTGATTTCATTTTTATTAACAGTTTGAGACTAGATGATTTATTGATTAAATTTTTCACATTTTAGTAATGTAAACATTTAAGTCTATAAGTACTTTTCCTGTAAGTAATGCCTTAGCTGGGTTATACACTCACCAAATATATATTCCATCAATTCTGAGCTATGATTTTTAAGTTTTCAATTTTTAACACATCTTGGAACCCAGAGACACCTTTATTGAAGGTTAAAGACATGCACTGATTAGCACAAAAAACTCCATCTTGATAAGATTTCAGCCAACCCACAGTCTTGACATAACTTTCACTCAAGGAGATGGCAGTCTCAAGCATGTTGCTCTTATTGGTCTCGCTCCTGCTGACTTGTATATATCACTGATGCTGCTAGAGCTGAGTTTCATTGTTGTTGCAAATACCTTCTTCAAATTTTCAATTGAAAAAAGTCTATGGACCCCTTCTAGAAGATGAAGAAGGTACCACCATCAACAATCTCAAATAGGTACCATGACTTAGTGGAAAATTCTGCTGTCAATAAGAACCCTGTTAGGTAATATCATACAACTAATGCCCTAAGTGGCATTGTGTACACAAAAGTTTAAGAAATAAAAGAATTGTATCATAGATTATTGTAGAAACTTTCCTGTTAATGAGTATAGTTTCAGTATGTATCTCACAATGTATTTCTTAGATGCATTTAAATTAAGCTAGAGGTTAACAATTTCCATTTTCATTTTGATATGTTTTCTAAGATTTTTAAGTTGCCTGATTGTACTGGACTTTGGTTTTCCAGTTTTTGAAATTCTTTTTAAAAAGTTATATAAATTAAGCCAGGCCTGGTAGTGCATGCCTGTAAACGACAGCCTATGACATCATGGCTGGTACTAGGGATCACAGTTCAAGACCCTCCTGGAGCAACATAGCGAAACCTAGTCACAAAAAAAATAGCTGAGCCTGGAGGCATGAGCCTGTAATCCCAGCTACCTGGGAAGCTGAGGATGGGGATCACTTGAGTCCATGGTACCACCGGCAACCTGAGCCTGCAGTTCCATGGGTAAAAATAGCGAGACCTAGTCTAAAAAAATATATATATATATATATATATTATACTTTTGAGTTAACATCAGTCTACTGTACATGTCTTACAGGTACAGATTCACACCTCTACAAATATACCATCATAACACACAACTATCAACACACCAATAACATATAGTCTCTCTCCACTATAGGGACCCACTATAGTCCCTCTAGAGTTTAAATTTTAATTTTCAGTTTAATTATATGAATATTAGAGAATACTGTCCACATTTTTTAATCTAAGATTTATATGCTTAATCTACTAAGATCTTTTGTTGCTTTTGTTGTGTGTAGGTGTTTTGGTGCTCAAAATGGCCAGTCTTATAAATTCATGGGCATTAAAAAAAAAATGAGGTAATTCACTCTTCATAGAGAACAGAATTCTTACACATTTTAGGAGCCTCTTGATAATCTTTAGGTAATTAGGTCTAACAAATTAAAATTCTATAATCTTAGTAGAAGTTGAAAAGTTATAAAGGGGAGGAATAAAATTGAAGTAGATTGATGGTTTTCATTTGATTAAGGAATCAGAAAGAAGTGTCTCTAAATAAGAATGCAGCTTGTGCCTGATCTACACACTCACCCCTTTCCATGTTGGCATCAAGCACTTCATGTAACTCTGCCTTAAAATTTTGCAATTTCTGAGAGTCTTAAAATTATCTCTACTACTATTAATGCAACTTAATTTAAATCTATATAACTTACCTTTTGCATAGTATTGTTATAAGTAACAAAATCTGTGAACTAATGGAAAGGTACAATATAGATGCCATTAGGATGACTAGAAAATGTGGCCTGCCTATCTTCTGGAAGAATGTCACTTTCCCCTTGTGCACAACACTTTGATAAACACTGCATAATGTAACGTTTCATACTTAGTCTGGCACCAGTGATAGTGATGGTATTGCCCTGGAGCTCACTGCAAGGAGGTGAGTCATGGAGGTTCAGCAGCCACTGGACTTGAATGGGAAGTCACCTGAATAAGTAGAAATAAATGTCTGGAAGGTTTGGGATATAGCACTTGCTAAATTAAGAATCTAAGAGAATTTGTAAGCCCTGAGATAAGAAAATTCAGACAAAATGACTTATTCTAATTCAAGTGAATACTTTCTATATGAAGTGTCAAATTTTCAAGAATCTATGGAAAACATCTCTTCCATAGTATCTTATCTCCATGGAACAGTCTGGCATAGTATCTAATATCTCATTTTCTTTCTCTGCCTTTCTATTGTTTATTTCTTAGTTATTCAAGTGTAAGTTTTCTACTATGTGCCTAACTTAATTGTTATCTGCACAGGGATCACATGCAAACAGTTTGTGGACTCATTGCCCCTCCTAATCCTCATAGCCAAGTATTTAAAGCACATCTTATATTACATTCTTCATGTCATCATAAAGAGCAAGCCAAATTTACTTCATGGGATTTTGTTAATATAAATGATCAAACAAATTATTAAATTTTAAGGAAAAAAATGCTAGTTGATGATTGAACACTCACACTGTGCCAGGAAAAATGAAAAAATGTACATATTCTAATTTAGTTAAAATAAACTTTAAATGGATAGATTAAAATATTCGGTGTCACATAACTAATAAACTGTAGAGCTGGGTTTGCAAGCCAGAACAGTTGGATAATAATGTCCTGTTGTCACTAGACCTCAGGACACAGTGAACTCAAGATCTTAAGTCATTTGTCTGCAAATGTTGAAATAAGAGTTGCCAAATTGTTCACTGTTGTTTTTTCTATTCCGCATATTCATAGCAATGATAAAATTATGTGAACACACATGCCTATCAGCCCAGCTGTCACATGTGGTTTCCTAGGGTTTCTTTCTCTCTTCAAAACAGGAGCAGGTGTGGCAAGTTTTGTATCACCCCTGCCTTTCCTTTCTCCTGTGTTGGGAACTAGAGTACATGTACCAACTTTTTGGGAGTAGCCACAAGATGAAAATCCAGTAAAGGGAATATGGGGACATGACACATGTCACATTCATACAGGCTCCCAAAAATTCCTGTGCATGATTTTAATGCAGATAATTTCTAGTATGTCCCTGACAATCACCCATTGAAGGTGAAGGAGCCAAAAGATAGAAGGAATATGGACTTGAGCGAGCACTCATTGGAGGAGAACTATTTAATTGGGTCTACTTTTGTTCTAAAGAGCAAGAAAATGTTGTCTATTTGGAAAACTACTGAAACCTTTTAGTTATCTCTCAAAGGAATTGATCTGTTTTGTTAGATTAGGACTGTCTTAATGCTGAAAATAATCTAAGATCCTGGAAAAATTTTGACACTAAAATAGAAGCATTAGATCTGGCATGCACACTGACCAATAACTGAAGTCTTAAAATCACTTAATGCACTCAGAATAATTTGAAATTCTGCCCAAACCTGTTTCTGGAAGTACTTTTCAGATGTAATTTAGATGTCCCTAGTTAGTAATTTATCAACATTTAAAAATTTCTAGAAGACTTCAAAGTTACTTAAATTGATTATTCATTTTATCAAATTATTTCCATCTTAAATAGTATATTTTTTCTCTAAACCCTGAATCCATAACACTTGAAGTGCTATGATTATAATTTTTTGCATGAACTTACGAAGTTCTTCAAATATTACATTCAATTTTTTAAAACACTCAATATAGAATTTATTAGGTTAATTTAAATACTATTATATTTTCTTTTTAATTTTTCATTGTTCCATTTCATTGTTCCAAATAGCAATAGCATTTATTATTTACTGAGCATGCTTCCCCTCAAATTAGAGTTTCATGTTTAATGTTATTGAAAAAGCAACCACCTGCATACCAAATGCAGTTTTGTCTTTTTAAATTTTAGTCATTTCTGCTCTATAAACTGATGTCCTATATACTTATTTTTCTAGCCATGATCTATATAAGATACTAACTAACACATAGAAACTCCACATATAGAAACTCTTAACTCTGACATCTGACAAGGACAGCAATCGTCATTGCTTTCAAATGCCAGTTGCTGAAGCACATATATATTTTCACACCCACCATGAGCTGGCATTAGTGAACTCCTCCCTCTGCTGTGATTTCTCTTATAAATGCAACCCTGAGGAGGCATTGTAGTCTCTGATGTTGCTATGCCTTTGTACATGTTTCATGTTTCCTCTGCCATGGCTGCCATTCTTTTCCTTGACGACCATTTTAGATCCCTTTCAACTTCAGAAGCTTTCAAAACAAAGCCTCAGTGCAAGAATTTAGCATTCTCTTCTTGGTATTATCTATTCTGCCTACAGGTCTTCATGTGCTTATATGTCATATGCCGTACATTACTATTTATCATTGTTTACTCAAAGTCAAACATTAAACTACAGGTTTATTCATGTTATAGAGAATTCTTCCAGAAAACCCACAAGTAGAACATGGTTATAATATTTTAGAGACAAGATAAATTAGCTTATGTATTCATTGTATTCATACATAATTTTTTAGAGTTCTTGATAGCTAAGCAATAGTTCCCCTAGACTCTATATAAAACCTATCTGCTTCTAAAGTTCAGAATCTTTTTAATGCTAATATTTGCTTATTTCCATACATATGCCTATGTATTCATAGAAAATAGAAAAAACTAAATGAAGGTAAATGTGTATATATGTCTATGTGTATGTATTTTGAGGGAAGGAGACAAAGAGAGGGAAAGACTGAATGAAACTGAAGAATGAATATAGAGTATTCTTTGATCTATCACCATTCTATTCACATCAACTCTAAAGAAATGGCCTGTAGGTGAGTCACTTGATGGATGAAAATGAGAGAAAAAAAGATGATAATACATGTCATCTCAACTTCTGAAACCTCACAGAATGTGAGCATCTACAGTTTTAAGTATAATTCTAGTTGTTCATCATGTATTTCAGGTATTTCTTGACACTTAAGAACAAGCCAAACACTTCATGTTGTAGCCAATAAAAAAAAAATGGTGACTTCTTCCATCCTGGTGATGATACATCCATCTCACATTGTACTAATTCAAAGACATCCCCTCTGTAATGCTACACCTTCTTAGAGTAAGTGTGCCTTGCAAATGGACTTGAGAATATCTCACTATTTTTCTTACTACAAGTGCTCAAGAAATGTTTGTAGCATAAGGCAAGAATCAATAAGTAAATGTTACTTTCATCAACATTTGTTTCTGCACACAGAAGTCTACACTTTTTATAATTATTTTTAATTGATTGCACTATATACATGTATATTTACATTGTTTTCTATCCTGAGGTTCTCCCACCACCTTGTCACCCGTGAACCATCAACTTAATCCCTTGTGCTCATCCCACCCCTAATTTTACCACCCCCACCCTTATTCTATGGTTCAGTTCGATGACAATTTGTGAGTTTTAAGTTTTACTTTTACAGTGCACCAATGCAACTAAGTCCCGCCACTATGGGAAGCTGTGTGGAGGACCCTCAAACTACTGAAAATGGAACTACCATTTGATTCAGCAATCCCACTTCTGGGAATCTATCCAAAGGATATAAAAATACTAACTCAAAAAGACAGCTATAGTCAGATCTTTATTGCAGCACTATTTACAATAGCCAAGATGAAGAAACAACCCAAATGCCCCCAAACAGATGAATGGATCAGATGAATGGATCAGTTGTGGTATATTTACACAATGGAGTATTATTCATCAATTAAAAATCACAAAATTGATACATTTGTGATAACATGGACGGACCTAGAAGGAATCATGTTAGCAGAAGTAAACCATAAAGATAAAGAGAAATAGTGGGTAATCTCAACTATATGTGGACTATAGGGAAAACAAACAAACAAAAAGACAAGAAGCCTACACTTTATAATGCTTCTTCCTCCAACCTAGCAGTCCTATATCAGAGTTTCTAAGGGATCAACTGATCTGAGTCAGTTTTATTTAAAATATTTATTATGAGGTAGAAACCATAGAAATGTGAAAACAGTGTGTTCCTCTTTACTGCTCAAGATAGCTTTTCTAGGCATACCATAGCCAAGGTCATTTTGGCACTGAGTCAGAACACCTTACATTTTCTGTTATCTTATATTTTGTGGTTAATGCAGAAAAACTGTCTAAACAAGATGAACCTGAAGATGTTCCAAATGAAAGAAACAACTTTGGAGAAAAGTTGACAAATTGCATTCCTCCATCACAGGATATACTAAGAATGTTGCATCCTTTGCATGTCTTAATCCTATTGAGATTCTTTCATGTCATATTTTGTTAAATGTTGATTTAATCTGATTTATATCTCATTTGTAAGTTGCTTACTATGTAGTCTATTAATTTCTCTTTTAATTGAATTATATATTTGTTCATTTATTTGTTATTCTCCCATGAATTACATTTTTAGATCATATCTTCACATTCAAATTGTGAATGCAGTTTTTTTATAGGCACAACTAACTTCAACCACCCTGCCTTTCATTTCAGAAACCCTTGTACAGTATGGAGGAAAACTATTGATATTTACTCTCAAAGTCAAAGGATAATTAAATATGTATCAAAGTAAAAAACTTAAATTAACTGAATTTTCCATTTATCCTGGTTGATGTAGCAGAACAAGAAGACATTACACAGTATATTTTATGTACAAAAAGTATATTTTTAACTAACTTGGTTACTATCCAATAAAGCCCCTGATTTTTGATACAAAAATTCTTAGAGAAGTTGAGATTCGTCATCTTTTGCAAGAATCCTGACCAAGCCAAACTGCATCAAAATGTTTCATTTCTAATTATAAGAACAAGTATCCAAATCTATGCTGTAATAAAATACTTTCGTATGATAAAGTGACAATATATATTTTACACTTGAACTTTATTACTTAAAAATTTTCTTACTGTACGAGTTCACATTTTTAGAAAATAATGGGGAATTGGTCCTAGTTAAGCTTTGACATTGAATCAAAACCCTCAGAGGTCTGACTTACCACACTTAATACGTAGTTCAGTCTTTCATTACCACTGCCATATGTTACACATACAGGCATGAGTTTAAACTATTTAAACACCTTGTCCAAGACTGTACCTTGAACCATAGCATAAACACCTTCGTTAGACTGGTGGTAATATAAATTACACTCAACTCTAGATATGTCCTATTCTAAAACCTCTCTTTCTTGTATAAGACAATTTCGTTCAAGATATATTTTTTTAAACATTTCTCCATGAAATGGAGAATTATGCCTTGATGGAATGGGCTGATATTAGTTAGAAATTATTTTTAAATAAGTTAATCAGAACATCTGTTATACACATAGACCACAATACAATGAAACTGATTCCTAAGAAAGACCTTATATAAAATGTGCCATAGTGAGACTTACCAATTTAGAAACAATAAATTTCTAGGATAAAAACAAGTTTTTGCACTTTTTAATTTTAAAATATATCATTCTGGCAAAAAAAAAAAAAGACAAATGTCATTGAATAAAAACTATATTTACCCTCGACACTCTCCCCTATATTTACATAAGATGTTTAGTACTGAGTAAATAAATACTAAAATTTGATCATTTTCTATCTTCTCCCAAATTCATCATCTTACCATATCCCAAGGGCACATTTGAAGAATATTATAATATCAATAGTGGACTCAAGACCTGTCTTTTCATGCTCTAAAAATCCTCTCAGCCACTGTGCCAACAAGAACTTTCTACACTGTCAGAAAGATCCATCAAAGATACGGCCTATAGAAATTGGTTTCTTTTCCTGAGCATCATATTGAAGAATGAGAGAGAAAAAAGGCAAGCTGTAACATTTGTGCTTTTGTAGGGATATGTCAGTTCCTATAGAGAGCAAATGTCCAAGTTCAATGAGTGTGCTGACAGTGTATCAACAAAAACTGACATTCAGCCTGAGCTAAATTTATAAACTATTCTACACACTCAATTTATTTTATCCTCTGCATTTCACTGTCACCCTGTGTGATGACATTAAGTATAGTCCTGCAGAGAAAATAATATCTGTTTCTTAAATATTTTAGTGAAATTCCACTATATTACTAAACAAATAAAAACAAATCCCTTAGAAGATACATCACCCAATAAGAGACCTGCAGGAGGTTTATTTTGTGAATTTTGAGGAAATTGATAAATTGAGTAATCTACAGTTCTAATTCAAATTCATGTTAAGAAATTCCTATGGCCCCAAATCCTGAGAAATATGGAAAAGACAGCAGACAACTATTTTTATATACGTTGTTGATTCATGAAATAATATATAAACTATCATATTAAAAGACAGTAAATTTGAGAGAGAGTTGATAGGAATGGGTTCTAGTCAAATAAATCTGAATTCAAATCTGGCTTTGCCAGCTACAAGCTATGTGCATGGAGGAAAAATATTAAAATTCAACTCTTTTGTCTGTATCACAGGCATAGTAAATAATACCCAGTACATGAAAAAAAAATTTAAAGGGCCTAAATGACAATACATTAAGATTTTTCATAGGACAGTCAAAAGGAAATTTTTCCATATATTGCTAGTTCTCACTATTATTTGTACCAGTTGGTACAGACCCTTATCACTCTAGAAGAAATATTTCTTTCAATCTGTTCACCCTAAACACTCAGTCAAATATATGTGACTATGTCACTTTCTGTTAATTTACACCTTGAAATAGTACGTTATTTACACATGGTGTTTTTCAAAGTCTAGTTCATGACTCACTTCTAGGTCAAAACATTTTAATAATAAGTCAGGTTGAAATTTTAAAATAGAAGATTAGAATGGTAAAGGAAACAAAAGAAAGGCTAAACTAGACTAGGATAGAAAGAAACATACTATAGAGCACATCACACACACTAAAGTTAAAGGTTATTTTGCAAAAATTCTTATTGCAGTTTCCATGTATGTGTACATGTATATGTGTAAGCTGGTTTAAAATATATTTTCGGCCGGTCACGGTGGCTCGTGCTTGCAAGCTTCAGCCTATGAAGCGGCCGGGGCTAGGGATCACGGTTCGAGTCCCGCCTGGGACCCGTAGGGAGACCTAGTTTCAAAAAAATAGCTGGGCGTGGTGGTGCGCGCCTGTCATCCCAGCTATCTGGGAAGCTGAGGCTGGGGATTGATTGAGTCTGTGGTACCCCGGGCAACAAGAGCCTGCAGTTCCATGGGCAAAAATAGCGAGACGTAGTCTCAAAAAATATATATATATATTTATTTTTCTTTCTTTATAATAATCAAATACATCCACAGAGCACCCAACAAGATAAAATCCAAGTTAAAACTCTGGTATCCATATGACCAATAGCTTTCACTATTTCATGCTCATGACTCTTAATAGAAAGTGAACACTTGCCTCCCTTTTACTTCTAAGGTAGAATAAGTAGCATTTGACAGAACTAGGAGTAAATAAAATTCTGATTGCACATGTCAGAGGTTTATTACCTAAACATATGGGTCCATTAATAGAAATATGTATCATTTAGACTTTGAATGGTCACAGTACCATACATGGCCTTTCCTAATTTATCCTCATATAAAAATGGTATGATTTAATCACCCCTGAATGTATTATTTGTCAGCAGTGTAAAAATGCTCAGAATTTCATGTTGCCTAGATTTTTTGGTGTAAATATCAGATTAATAATTTTTCCAATGAAAATATTTCTTGCCAGAATTAAAAAATATTTATGATATAAATTCACCTCATAATTTAACCACAAACACCTGACACAAAGAATGCCAATAGGGACTCTGATACAAAAATATACTCCCTGGCCATTAATATGATATCTCCATTTTACCATTAGGTAGTCATTCGAGGATGGTAATAGTAGCTTTGGGGGGAAGAAATATGTTAAAATTAATGTATGTACTTCTTTTTAGATCACAGTATTCTAAATTTAAAAATCTTGATTGTCTTTCTCTAAAAATAATTTCAGAGAATTCGGGGTAGCTGGATGATTCCTCACAATACTAGGAACTGTTCCAACTCAGTTCCATAAGTAAAAATCTATATTTGTCCTTATTTTCACTAGTAAGAGAACTCAGTGGCAAAATCAGACTTAAGAACATGCTTGGTAATTTTCTCCCTTTGAAGGTATTCCCTGTTGAAGAAAAGCCTTCAGAGAAGCAAAGAGTGAATTTTAATGCATACCTTTCATCTTGAAAAATCAAGTTTACCAATCAAGCACTGTGAACAATTTAAAAGCACATTATCAGATTGTACTGCAGCATTAAGATCCAAAGACTTTCGAATGAGATACATTTGCAGCTAATAAGTCTAAATACAAATGCTAACTCAAATATTACCTAACTCTGTGAATCTGGGAAATTACTTAGGCATTATATGCTCTGGCATCCTCATGGGCAAAATTAGGGTAACAATGTCTATTTTATAGGACAAAAGTGATGCTTAAATAAGGTAATATATATGAAACTGTTTTGCCAGGGCCTACCAATAATAAGTGCTTAATAGCCAGTAGCTATTTAGAGTGAGAACAGCCATAAACAAGACCTTGGAGTTAGATATTTGGTACAATGTTAGGACTACATACTTTGCCTTTCTGAAAATGAATACTATTTAAAAAAAAAAAGAATTTTATGCCAGCATTGTAAATGATGATCTATAATTTTAATGCAATAGTAATACGAATTTATCTTTAAAGGATAAATGTTTATGACTACAATACTAAACAAAGTGCATTCTAAAAAAATGTTCTGGTGCTATCCATTTCTTCTGATTTCTAAGCAGGGAAGAAATGAGGAAGAAATAGCATAAGTGGAGACTGACTTTATGAACTCAGGAGAAAAAGAGAAAAGAGGTTAGGTCATGATAACACACAGGGAAGTGACTTCCACAAAGAATCAAAACAATTTACTGCATGAGGACTCCATCTAAATATTTCATTGCAAAATTATTCTTGTGTGATTTAATTTCCATTATTTTCTTTATTAGTCCATTCACAAACATGAAGCCTGTCTCATATCATCAGTGTATGGTAAAAAATCTGAGAGCTTTCATGGTACCCCTTAAATTATAATGAATGATATAAAGATGTGATTTGTGTAAACAGTTCAGCAAGAATTTAGTGTTCAGAATTCTGCCTGGCCCGTGATTAGTGGGTGCTAAAACATTACAATCACATTCATTTTCTTTCCCCCATTACTGTTTCTATTTTTGTGAGAATGAAGTTAAATAGGAAAACTTTTCCACTTACGGTGCTTATACTTTAAGGCATTGATCACAGACTAAAAAGGTTGTTTTATCATAAAAAATAAAATTCATTTTAAAATATTTAATGAGATTTTGCTTTTTTGATGAATAGAGGTCTATACTCTTGTTGACCTGAATTATACCATGCATTTACACAAAAGTATTATAGCCAAGAAGAGTTTCCACACCACAACAGAATCTGCCTTAAAGAAACAAAGTACAAATCAGTACCCATATACTAGGAGGTTTCAGTAAAATGACAAGACAGAATAGGATCAAGTGACAATGTGGATAATACAGACAGTAAATTGACTGAATTAATAATAGATACAATTTATTGAAAACCTATAATTATCAGTGATCCTCAAAATAACCAATCAGCAGGGTTTATTCTCCATCTAGAGGGAGCAAGGCTAGGATGCAGAAACTGTTCCTTGCTCAGGCCACACGATTAGTGAGGGGCAAATCTTATATTCATTTCTAGGTCCATCAGTCTTCAAGGCTTGGATTCTTTCCATTGTACTTCACTTCACTGTTGGAATAACAAGTTGGAAGGGCCATAGAAGAAAAGAAAAGAAAAAAATACAAAAGACACATTGGTAATTGTGAGAAGTAGGACTTTGAGGGAAAAAATGAAGTAACGAATAGAAGGAGTTTGAACTTTTTTAGAGTAATAAGATATATCACCTTCTCCAAGCAAGCCAGACTCTTCCCTAGGATTGAGTTTCATTTTATTTCATCATTAAGAAAAAAAATAAAACTGACTGGAGAAAGCAAGTGACCCAAGAGTAGGAATAGTTCCTGAAAAATAACTTAACTTGGTGAATCCTTACACTTAGTACAGGACTTGGCAAGTGTAGGTAGGTGATGCTTCATAAACTCTACTAGAAAACACAATAACAATAGCAAATATGATGAGTATTGATCATATGCCAGTCATTGGCTATGCATTTTAAATCATTAGCTGGCTTATTTCTCCTGATCATGCTGTTAGGTAAATGCTAGTCTCATGTCCATTCACTAAGGGAGATAATGAAACTGACCTGTAGGAAGACTCATGCAATGTACCCATGCCTCATGTCATTAGATAACTTGGCTGGACCCAGGATGTCTAGCTTCATATCCCCAGCTCCTACCAACTGGATTTCACTGAATGACTGGACCAACTCGGGCTTTCTTAGCTTATCCCAAGTACTTGCAAAGTATGCTTTTTATATTAAAAGTTTATTATCAGAGGATAAATTGTATTTTTATGAAATACCATTATTAAATTGAAATAAAATGTTAACAAAGGAAAGGAATTGCTCTGTATTTCACCATAAGAATGAGAAACCATTGATCCAGGCAAATTTGAAGCTTCTACTTGGCTCTTTAAACACAATGTTGAAAGATTTGCAAGAAAAATGAAAAATAACCTTGAAAATATACCATTACAAGTATGTTACAGAAAGCGTTTATCATAAAAATAACTGTGTTTGGGTATATAATAATAGCATTAGTGTATAAACTTCATTATATCAGAAATCATACAAAGATGGAGCTTCCAAGAAACTTGATTCATTCACTACCTCTTTAAAAAAATAAAGGTGTTAGAAGTATAACACTGTTATAATGGAATAGAGATATATAGAAAAGAAATGGGGTCATGAGAGTCTGATTGAAAGTTTGTAATGGGCAATGATTATTAATAAATCCAACAATTACCACCAATGAAGACATTGATAAAATTACCATCTTATTAAAAAATAGGGTCACCAATCTTTGTTAAAGGAAAGAAAATGCCATTGAATTAAAGAATAATAAAAATATTGGTTAAGATAATATACAGTTATCTTTAACAATTTCAGCAGTAATGTATACTTTGGTGTCTCCACTGCAAAAATGCTGGGACCCAGACTGGGAAATGAAATTGCCTTTTCTAGCAGCAACTTATAGCTTTCAATTATAGCACATTTCCATTGCTAATATTTATGCTTATAATTATTCATTTAAAGTATCTATTCATTTTTAGACTATATGCCCCAAAATAAGAACAGTACATTTTATTTGTCACCATATACCCAGTTTCTGGCTCATTATAAGTACTCAGAAAATAAGTGTTAATTAAATAAACTAATAAAAGTGATGAAGCAGGAACTCCAAAACCCATATACATCCAGTATTCCATGCTATTTGTTCTTCCAGTGTCTAATTGTAGATATGAAGGAGAAAGGTATTAAAAAGAACACAGACATTATAAAATATATATTAAGAGTTAGAAAAAAAAGTCAAAAGAAGCTCTATCTGGAACTAACTAAATGACTTCCAAAAAGAACAACTCCAAAATAAAAGATTACTCTTTGATATTAGTCAAAATATTGGAGACTTGACAGGGAATATAGACAAAACGACAAAATTAATAAGATGGAACCTAAAGCATTAGTCACTTTAACAAATATCTTCTTTATGATTGAAGAGAAAATACATTTAACTTATAAGGCAATTTATAAAAATAAGTTTTATAAGTGGATATGGATATTAAAATGAGCATTGGATTCTTTTCTCATATGGGAAAGAAAAAATACAACCATTATTTATATATGTGGTATTCAGAACTCAAACTATTTTTAGCTGGCACAAGCCAAGTCTCAGTCTTGTTGAAGTAGTAGTTCTTGTAAAAATATGTTCAGCATCATTATTTATAACAACAAAATCTGTATGATTGTCTCACTAGCCATGCATCAAATGGCATTCACTTATTCACAGAGCTATTTTCATTTTGCAAGGAGAAGCTATCTGCATGGAGGATTTAGGGTATCTAATATAACTAAAGATAGAGCAGCGAGACTTGTCTCTGTAATATGAAAACTATGCAATTTAGAACAAATCCTGGGTTTACCATTCAAGGACAGGTGGTTTTAAAGCTTTGCCCTCTTGTCTAAGAGTGGATGTCCCATAATCAGTTTTATTGCCAGTTCTCTCATGTTAAAAACTTGATGAGGATTCCTGACTTATAAGGCTCCTGGTAGGAATATGAAGGAGGGAAGGTATGTATGTAAGAATACCACATAACCATGACATACAGTTTTATTTTTACACCATCCAATTACCCTGTCTTTACATCATCTCATCTCATTCCCACATCCAGGAGTTGTTATGAGGGCTAGAAAAAAACTAACTCAGTAGTGTTAGCAAGGCAAAATGAGAAATAGGAGATTCAGAACTTTGGTAAGCATTGACTTGATGTGAATAATTGCAACAATATGTAATCAGTGATAATGACTAATATGTACTGAGCTTAGACCCTCTGTCAATGTTTTCTAAGCCATTACATACAATCTGTAAAATATTAACCTATCCCAAACACATCCCTGGGGTTAGCACAGGAAAGATCAAGAGTCGTATTTTGCTTGAGAGACTCATGGCAACAACTGTTGGAGAAAGTACACAGAGCATTATCTATCAGAGTAAGAAAGAAGCTCAGTTGATAGTAAACACAACTTGTCCAAAAGGGGCCATATAACACAATTAAATGTTTGCATAACCAATATTTGAACTCATCTAAGTATGAGGGAACTATTCTTTTGGGAACAAGTTACATTCTATTTTTTGTGTATTTGACTCTTAAAATGTCATTTTTTATTGATGTAAGATCATTTCTTACTACTTATTTCATCAGCTGATCTTTCTTGTCCTTTTTGAGGTCAAATGATATAAATCAAATAATTACTCCTTGTGAGCTTTTAAATAAAGATATCTAGCATACCTTAACTAATTTTTTTCCTCATTAAACAAAATAACTCTGAAAATCATTTCTCTTCTCAAAGGTTAAACAAATAGATACAGATGTAGCTAATTGCAAGTCTCTCCCAGTGGGGGGGAAATGTTTATTTAGCACCTATTCATTTTTAGGGGAATATGGAATCCTCTTTATTTTTTCAAGAGAAGATATCCTCACCTATGTTAAACCATGGCTGGAACTCTATTTATAAACTGTGTTTCTAGGAGTCATATTTACTGACTACATGTATCTACCAGCCTGTGGAAGGTGGAGAATGACCATATACAAGATCCCATCAAACAAAGACTGGCATGCTGAGGGAAAATCTCTAAAAAATATTTAAATCTCATTAACTTTTCCTGATCTGCCCACCTCCCTTCTTGGCAACCCCAAACCAAAGAGTAGAGAGAAAGTACATGGATCACACATTATGATTTTGCTTCCTTTTGTCTTTAATACTCCCTGTCTTTTAACAACATCCCATACATGGAATGATTCAAACCCAAGTGTTCCAAGCTGTTCATCAGACACTGAATACCTAGCTTTCAAATATGATTGCTGGATATTTATGCTTTGTCTATTCTTACTAACAGGGAACTGTGATCCTTAACCCAACCAGAGGGCCCAAGATCTCAACAGAGATACTGGAAAATAGTAAGCTGGAAAGAAAGAAAGAAAGGAAGAAAGAAAGAAAGAAAGAAAGAAAGGAAGGAAGGAAGGAAGGAAGGAAGGAAGGAAGGAAGGAAGGAAGGAAGGAAGGAAGGATGGATACATTATGAAATAATTGTCTTTGAAAACTACCTTGCTAAAAAATAATACCTGGTATCTAACTATTAAAGAGATTTTCTGTTTATATGAACATGCCTATATTTTGTTTGTGCATCCTAGCATTGGTCATTAGAAGTAGAGTGCTAAAACATCAGGATTCTGCAATTATAACATGGAATAGTTCTCAATATTTGCACTCAGAAGCATGGCAGATTAGTAGCACTAATTGTTTTTCATCCAATCAGACCCTGTTAAGCATCTCCAACTGATGCCATGCTAAGTACTGAAAGTGGAGAAAAGAAGAGTCCCCCTTGGAACTACCGCACAAAGGATGGATTAGGTAGTGAAAAAAGGGCAGCGAGGCAAGGGCTCCAGAGAAGGTATTCGCTGAGCTGAATCCTGAAGGACAAAAGAAGCTTATAAAGCAGAGTCTAGACCACAATCTAACTGAGGAAGCAAGAAATAAAATATTAATGAAAAGGGTTGAATTAGATAAGTACACTGAAAATACTGTTAGCAAGGAAGATAAGTAAGAATCTACATGAAATCTCCATTTATTTCTGTTTTGAACTCTGTGTGTGTGTGTGTGTGTGTGTGAGAGAGAGAGAGAGAGAGAGAGAGAGAGAGAGAGAGAGAGGTTTAAATAGGCAGGGGACAGAAGGTAAATTATCTCTCCTTTAATTTCTTCCATAGTTCCTAATTTTCCTCCTTATGATATATTTAGTAGTAAGATAGTGCTTACTAAATTTCTCTATCCCTTTTTCAATTATAAGTTATATGAGGGTAGGGGTTAACATGTCAAAAACTTTTATTAAGGGTTTGTAAATAGTTGAAAGACTAAATTAATAAGCTGGTTTCTTAAAGATGTTAAAATATATGACATTTTATAACTGATGATTTGGAGAGCAACAATGCTATACAGTAAAGATAAAATAGAAGGGCAACAGGAATTTCCATAAGATTATTCAGAAGGTAGAAGAAGACTGCTGTTTGCAAATTAGGCAAACTTTCACCTGATATTATTGAGATTTTCTGAGTATGAAAGTGATATGATGAGAAAGGTAAATTAAGGATTTAGTCAGGTCCTTTGCAACAAATGAATTAAAGAAGGAATGACTGAGTCAGGTAGAAGAGCTAGACAGTGTCTCATTCAATCTAACTGACAAGGAATGAAGCCCTATTCTCAGGTGTTTTTCATGAGGAATGGGAAGAGAGGTCAGGAAGGATAATCAGGAAAACAATTGTTTATGAACAGGACAGTAAGGCATTGACTTGGTAAGCAGAAATAGCTACATAGTTCCCTGGACTCTGTACAAGATGAAATTGCATAGTACTTTGTTTTAAAAGTATTAATAATTTTGAGACAGCGACAGCAGAACATTAAAATATTTGCCAGGTCTTTCTAGGCTGCACCCAGGGGAAACTAGCCATGCTGGCAAATCTCCATGCTAAGAAAGGAAAGGAGAAAGGAAAGAGGAAGGAAAAAAGAAATGAAGGGAAAGAAGATAGAAAAAAAAAAAGATTTAGAGGTTTTATTTGACCATATACTCAAATTGCATGACAGATGTATATAAAGACATATGGACATATATACATAATATGCATACATGTATATATTTACAAATAAAAAATTTGAATGAAATTTAAATTAAATAGTGTGCTGCATCTTTCATGTTCCACTTATATGTAATTGCAATAAGGAATTGCTGCCTTCAATGAACACTAGAAGTTATCAGCTTATTGTTTTACAGACAAGGGAAACTCATGCCTGTTTGGACTGAGTATCAATAAGGCTACCTTTTTAGAGAAACTTTACCTCCAATCTCATCTCAAGAATAGATGCAATTGTTTCTAATTATGTAAATACTAATAGTAGCTAATAAAGGAAAATATGTGTTCCAGTATCTCAGTGAATATTGGTCAGCTAATTGTTACCACATACTTAGAAATGTTTTACAAAAATCTTCTGGATTGTTTTTTAAATATTTCATCATATTCTAACTAATAACCTTTAAACAAAGGGGAATTAGAGATTTATTGAAGATTGAAAAGACCCAGACAACTGTGTCAGTATTCATAACCACTTTATGCAAAAGGAATAACTTAGTTATTTTGATCATTTTCTGAATGGAGCTATTTTTTTTTGTTCATAGATTTTTTTGATTCTAAGAATTCCTGAATCAAACTTCTTCCTTGAAAAAATCCTCATTATGAGCCACATACTTATACTAAAGCTGCATTTTTTTTAAATTTTCTATCTCATGAAAAAAGATGTGTAATTCTAGCAAGATAAGTATGCAGACATGTTGAATAACTCAATTCTGTTTAGGGACACTGCAATAAGAAATGATTGAAAGAGCTAGATAGCAGATAAAAGGTAGTTTTGGCATATGGCATGGGGTAGGAAGAAACAATAATTCCAAGTTAAGGATTCTTGTAGATTCTCTTCAGAAATGATCTCATGGTGACACAGAGCATTCATTAATGAGATGAATAGGGCACAAACATGCTTACCAGCACCAGCACATTATATAGTCTCTCAAGAGTGCTGAACAGTAATGTCCAATCACTTCAGCTCCTGTTTAGTCCCCTTAAAATGTTATTGTTGTGGGTTTTTTGTTTGTTTGTTTGTTTTGTTTTTGTTTTGCTTATATTCAACTTGCCATTTAAATAATATTTGTTTTTTTTCACCAAATGAAAAAAAGATATCCACAGGTAATGGGCAATAAACAGAGAATTTATATAAACATACTGGAACATAAAACCCTGTAGGTTTTAAGTTTTAAGACTATAGGACTGATGCTCATGGTAGTTGACTTTAAACTAAATTTGCAGGGATTAAGAATGTGATATACTTAAAATCTACAGAGTGGAAAGGGCAAAAATAGAGTCAAAGTCTCAGTGGTTTGCAGTGTGGACACTGAGCTTGTGAATGAACAATGTGTCAGTACACCATCTTTCTCAAGCCTAGTACTCTCAATTCTCCCTCTCTCTCCACTAGTCTTCAGAGTGAGCAAAGACAGGGCTGCATCCGACCTCAGAACATGATTCCTTTATTCCAGCAGTTTTGCATCAACGTCCAGAATAGGTCACAGTTCCTAGTTTCCCACCTGCCACACCACACACTCAAATCAGCTGCTGGAAGTTTCTAGACTTTTAGAAAGGGGATATTGTCTTGACATATCAACACAGACATAAGCTCTTAAGTGGAATGATGCCAAGACTGGTACAAGAGCAATTTGTCCAATTCTTTCAGAGTGGGTTCTGTGAAAACTCTTGTTTCATGCAGCATTAATGACATGCCAACAAAAGGAAGAATAATGCAAGAAATAGCCATTACTCAGGTTGTTCTTCACAGAAGAATCTTTGTTTCTATGGTCTCAGGGAAAATGGAAACCTTTCAGAGCTCTGTCACTTAATCTGTTTTCTTCAAATATGTTGGAATCTTTATGTGCTCTTTTTGATGGTAGGAAATGGGGTTTCTGAACCAGTTGAAAGGGAAGTAACATTTAACTAGAAAGACAGGATACCAAGTTTCATGCAATCTAAGGCAATTCCTCAGTAGGAACTATGTGGGAAAAAGCAGTTATAGCTGTTCTGTGAATGAAGCTGTTTTTTCCAATTCATATGTGCTGCCTCATGGAATCCTCAGAGCTACAATGTGTGTTGAAATATTATGGCACTATTATAGATATGTAGAAATATCTGAATAGAAATAAACAGTTAATTAATTTTAAGTGAATCTAGGTTGCAAGATAACATAATTGACAATGGTACTAAGATAAGAACAAGGAAGAAGAGCTTTATAGCTATGAACAGAAGTTTTAGGTTAGAAAACATGATTATTGCATGATCTTGACCAAGATTTAACCCTTATTAGAACAATAATGGCATAAAACTGAAAGGTTGATAAGCAGATTATATGATATAAATGCTTATGGTAATAATACTCACAGACTAAGGCTTCAGTAAACGTAAACCAGCATTAAAAATTATAATGGGGAGGCAAAAGAATGAAAGAGGGGAAAGAGGGAGAATAAAATTTAATCAATCAAGCAGTTAGAACATAACAACATATGAGTGAATATTTAATTTAATCTCAAAAAAGAAAACTATTGCAGAAGCTTAAAAGCAATGAGATAAATCACGAGATAAATAAAAATCAATAGAAGTGTCTGCATAAAAATTAAAACTTTATACACATTAGAACAAACCATAAACAGTTGCAAACGAAGTCAATCACAATTACCACTATCAATTATTTGGCAGAATAAAAAGGAGAGCAGTCAGAGCAAAATAATGTACCATTTCTCCTCCAGGGTGTGAACATTCACTTAGAAATTGGGACTGATTCACATCATTTCAAATTACAGAAAGTAACAAACATTCAAATATCAAGGGAATGAATTATGTATCTAGGTCTAACTGAATATTGATAAGGAACTAAGTCACCCCGGGTATGCTGAACCTTGAAGGGACTTCCTGGTTCACAATCCTACATTCAGTTGCAATGTAATAAACATGTAACTATTGGATCTTACAGTTTATCTGGATCTTGGACTGGTCCATGAATATTGTACTGACTCCTGTCTGTGTAAGAACTAACTATATTTCATGGCATCACAATAAAATCTCATACTTGGACTATTTCTTCCCTCTCGTTTCTTCTCAGGATCTTGTTGACCACTTTTCAAATGTTATGAAAGACATCCACATATTACAGGAAGACTCGGACTTGAAAATCTATAAGATCATAGATCTGCAACTATACCTTGTCTCATTTTATCTCTCTTAGAGATTGTAGTCCATTAGAACACAAATGCTCAATTCCAAATATCTTCAGGGCAAGACATTATTTAGAACAAAGTGGAATGCTTTCACCAATACACTTTAAAAATTCTCCAATGCATTTTTTGCCTACACTACACTCTGTGCTTTTTAAACTATGTTTCTAAATTTACAGTTTGATTTCCCTGACAGTTCTTCATAAATGGTAAACAATTTATAGTCTTCTAGTTCCTTGCTGGATTTATATTCATATCTAAGTCTTCATTACTTTCCCATTTTTAAATTTGTTTCTGGTCCCTTAAGAAGCTCTAATATTTGGGTATTTGGACAGGTTTACTCTTTAAGCAATAGCTATATATCTATACCCATAGCTAGTAGGATAGACAGGTAGCTACCAATGTCTCACTTTAATTAAAAGATTTTTCTGGCACTAACTTTCAGAATTAAGCATTCTGCAAACTAAATTATAAAGATTCCATGGGAGTTTAGCTTTTAGGTGTTAGCTAACAGCTACAAGTATATATGCTAAAGTTTTAGGACAAGGTTGTATATGATCATGAATCTGCATTTTGTAGTCTGAGTCCTGTGTTAAAGGAAATGCACACACACATACACACACACAATGGGTTATTATTTAATTATAAAGATGAAATTTTGACATTTGCAGAAAAATAGAGTGAATTTAAGGGAATTAAGTAGAGGAAACTATTGGGTAATTTTATATCTTTGTATAAAGAAGGAAATTAAGTTGATGAGCTAATAAAACAAAATAAAAAACTAATAAGCAAACGAAGGTTACCAGAGATGAGGAAGGTAGAAATGGGAGGAAGAGAAGGTTTAAGAGAAGGTGGTGGGTATTTTGCTTTGATTGTGTTTTCTGAAAATAAAATAGCGGTCTCAGGCTTACAAGGTAGTTAGTATATAAAGGGAAGAAACAGCTGTTCCTAAGTGGTTTCAATTTGTTTCCATGTTGATTATGGTATCACTCAGACCCAGAGACTCATGGTTCAGTTGACATTGGTTCAGTTGAGTCTTAGAGAACAGGATGGTGGAGGGGAAAGAGCACAGTGTTTAAAGATCGTCTCTATCAAGTACACCCTGAGGGAAGGGACTGTTGCAAGTACTAAGCTCAGATTTAGTTCTGTTTCCCATCTGTAAAATGGGAATGAACTCTACCTGAATCATTTGGGTATAAAAATTAAAAAAAAATAGAAATACAGATGATTTTTTACAAAAAATTCCTTCCCTGCTTCCATTTTCTCCCAGGAGTAGTTTGTTACTGAGACTGCATTGACTCAGAGTAATTTGATATTCCTCATTCTGTAATGAGCTGACTGTACTATGATAACCATGGCATATAAACCTAATGAAATGAGGACTGTCTATATCCTTCATTCCAAGCCAGGCTTGCTGCTTCTTAACCAAGAGAATATACTGGAGGAAACTGTCCAGACAGAGTGTCTTCTGCATGAGTTCATGTTAATAAAATTTTAAACTAAGGACATTTTTTTCACAGTCTCAAGAACTATGTCATTAGCAAGGATGCTTGCTTTTGGTTGAGTATTCCATTAGTGAAACACTCATTAGCTATCTCTTTAAGAGCATCTCACCAATTGAACAACTCAAATAAAATCAAAGTTTAAAAGCAGAAATATACTCTATAGTAAAACAGAAATTGGAGTTTACTTCTGGCCAAGAGCTCTACATAGAATATTTTTGTATTCAGCAAGAAAAGTTATCTGAGAGACTAGATCTTCTCTAAAATAAAGAAGTTGAAATATGGTATTTCACATGTATTTTATCAGATATCTTTAGTTGCACACCATAGAAACAGACTGGCTAGCTTGAATAGACAATAAATTGATTGGTTGGAATATGTAGCATGATGAAAAGATCAACTATAATCAGAAGATAGGAATCAAGCTTATAATAAGTTCAAGTATCACTCAATAAATTTATCAGAAGGCTTTAGCAGGAATAAGGGAGATCCAAAATTTTCTCCCTCTCATCTCTCCATGGTAACTTCATTACATGAATTCCAAACTAATATTCTCCCAGTTCAAGTTCAGCAGGGAAGAGAAACTTATTTTCCTGACACATCAGGGTCAATTGCCCTGTGTGTCAATGCCTGCCTATAAAGTCAAGTGTATAGCCCTGAAGCAATAACTGTGCCCAGAGCTCTCAGTCCTCTGATTTTCCAGCCCTCTGAGCTTTACTCATTGTTAGAACAAGAGAAGGACACAATCAACTCCATCCAAAATTTAGAGGCTGAAAATTAACAAGTTATGTATAATTCCTTGAGGACATTTTCAGAATAATAGCCTAAAAGAAATTCAAATAAATTCTTGGTTTTCAAAATAAAAGTGCACTTGTTTAGAAAGCTCAAATATACAGCTGTATAGAAAGATTATCTCTACAAAAAATTGTATGCAGAACTAAGAAATAATGAAGGATAGATAATATTAAGGAAAATTTTCACTATAACATCATTAGGAAATTACAAACAAAATAAAACATGAGATAGCATTACAAACCAATCAGAATCTCTGGAATTTAAAATCCTGGCAAGGCTGTGGAATGGTAGGGATTCATCTTCACTATACTGCTAGTTTGGAATGGAAATTGGTACATTTATTTAAAAAGAGGATTGTTTGACAATTTCCTATGAAATTAAACATACTGTGGCCATAAGACCCCATAGTTGAACATTGTGTCCACACAAGATCTGTAAATGGATATTTACAGTGAAATTATGGGTAGTTCCCCAAACTTGGAATTAACCAAGATGTCCTCCTAATGGCTAAAGGTAATGGCTAAAGAAACTGGTATATGCAGACAATCATTGTGCTAAAACAAATGAGTTACCAAAAGGTATGAAAAGACAAGTGGAACCTTAAATACATATTATCAAGTGAAAGAAGCCAATCTGAAAAAGCACTACACTGTATGATTCTAAATAAAGAATAGTCTGAAAAGGCACACTGCAGTGATATTCAATGTTTGCCAGGAGCTAGGGGCAAGGAGGAGAGAACATAAAGGACATTTTGGTCAGTGAGATGACTCTTTATGAGGCCAAGTAGATATAGTCATGCAATTATATATTTGCCCAAACCCATAAATGCACAACATTAAGAGTGAACCCTAAAATAAACTATGGACATGGGAGAATTATGATGTGTTAGTACAACTTTATCCATGGGAACTAATATAGGATTCTCGTGTTGGATTTTGAGAGTGGAAGAGATTGTGCATATCTACAGGTAATGCATATGGGAACTTTCTTGAATTCCTCCTAATTTTCTGAGAACATAAATCTGACCTAAAAATATAATTAAATATTAAAAAATGAATATCTTAGATGTCAGAACTCCTGACTTTCTTCTTGGCCTTCTTATTAACACCAAAGTCCCTAGTGGATAATAAGAAACCATGGTTTGTGGGTTCATATTCACTTTTAACTTTTTCAGCCATATTTTCTTAGCTATATTATATTGAATACAATTCCTTAACTCCAACATCTGGGTTCAAATATGATGACTTATGTGTACATAGTTAGACATCCAGTAAACATAATAAACATTTATCAGATCTATTTGTAGGAAACTGATGAAATAAACACATATAATAGTACTTAATTTTCACTTAACCCTTTGAGGAAGGTATGATTTTCCTCTATTTTAGAAGTAAACCAAATCAAAAAGGCATTAGCAAGTTGTTTTAAAGTGAAGTGTAAAGGTGAATAGGAATACCTATAACTTAGATCTTGGAAGCATTTGCTTCTTCATATATTTACTCAACTGTCGTTTATACCATTATCACAGAGTAGGGCTCACAAATCTTTTCCTTTTTCTGTCTATCCACTCTCCACTGGATAATATGCTATACTAATTGTGTGGTAATGTTTCAAGTAAGTAAGAAAAAAGAAAGGTTGAATTAGGAAGTCTACATTCTAAATATTTGATTTGATTGTATCTTTGAAGAGATTTTAGGTTGTGAGTAAGGATTTGACAGCCTAAGTATCTGAGATTGATCTTTCTATCCTTAATTCTCTACTCACCTTCTCTTTCAGAAGTAAAAAGGGAAGAGTAAAAATAATGTCTAATTCAGGCTTTTGTCATGAGACAAAGGCTTTGAAGGGTAATCCATTATGGAACAAAAGAGTTGTAAGTGAAATTGAACAAGAACAAGAGAAATGACATTTAATGTTAATCTGAAAGCAAAGAATATTCAGAGGAGGAACTTTAGCTTCAATTGCAGGAAAAAAATACCAATGCTCCTTTCTTCTCATAGATGCATCTTAATTTAAACCACAGATTCTATTTCTGAGTCAAGCATATCAAATGCTGGTTAACAATATTTACTCCCTGAGAATTTTCTGTTTAATAAGGTAGATAGATACATCTTTAAAATGCAGTTAATCCTTCTGTAAGGCCAGGGTTGGGGAAGAGGGTTTTTGTTTTATTTTTCAATTTTCTGATTTTTTAGTAAATCTCCCTTCAACTGATAAGAATGCATAGATAAAGCATGCCTCCTTCCTTCTTTCTTATACAACTATTTATTCAGCACCTACTGTGATAATATGTAGACCCACAGGAGATAGGAAGATAAATAAGATGTGATTCCTAAAAGATCAGAAATGGAACAAAACACAATTCATATGAAGAATATACTTACTGGAGCAGTGACCTTGACAGTCTGTTCACTGAATATTCATAAGAGTAACTGGTACAACTAAGTGATCATTCAAGTAACTTGGGTCATGAATAAGAGCTTTGTTTTCTAGGTCAAGATATATAATTACTGGTGCAAGATTTGTCAGTCAAATCCTTTTTGTCCAGATGACTAAAGAAGCCACAGGTTCTATACTGTATTGTTTTAAAATCTAAGAGGAATTGTCAACCTGGGTTGGCAGTTGATTGTGTAGATTTGAGATCCTTACTGACAGCACTGGATATGGGGTATGAATGAGAATTAAATCCTTACTAATTTGAATTTCAGGATTAATCTTGCAGTATAGTATGGTCTATCCAATTCTGACTAGTATGTTTATAATATGGGTAAGAAAATACTCAGAATACTATTGAATACCTTGAAAACCTTGTATGGCCCAGCCCTATTTTATGCAATGTCATATATCACATTTCATCCTCTCCATAATCCAATCAAGTCAGTGTTATTATTCCCATCTTACAGATGTGTCAACTGAGGCACAAGCGGATAAGTGATCTTCTCACAAATACACAACTGAAAATCATGGAAGCCAGGAATTAGACCTAGGTCATCTGAATTCAAGGTTGATAAGCTTGAGAATGACACAAAATTTATAAAAAGAAAAAGTGAATTTGCAAAAATGTAGACTATCTTAAGTTATCAACTGGAAGATTTGTATTATTAGATTGGAAAAATTTTATGACAGTCCTTTTATATGATGACTACTGTGTTCAGTGAGAGTTTCAATTATGCCTCAGACAGTCCATAACAGAACCCTCATGCACCCAGAGAAAGCAACAGAGCATCTGGAGTTGCTGAGAATCTTCAGATTTCTGACACAACTTGTGATGAAGAGCTCAACAGCTACCCATACATCTGACCCCATAGATCCCCAAATAGCAGAGGAAAACCAGGGTTTATCTTCCAGCACCAATGAGTTTATGCTTCAATTTTTCAAATTCCTCATCTCTATTTTCTGCTCATGATGCTCTGTCCCTCCCAGAATTTCAAAAAGAGTTAGTGAAACTGGCAGAAGATTAGAGTTGAAATTTTAAGATGAATAATTTACAAGGTCAGGAACTGAGAGTGGGGTAAAATGATAAATCAGCTGTAGAAGTTTTCAAAAGGATTAGGAGATAGGGACAGAAAGAATGAATCAAACTCAAAAAAAAAAAAAATTCAACCCAATCACAAGATGTCAATTGGGCATTACATCTTCCTCTTCCTAAATCCTGGTGGCATATCTTTGGCACTTAGACACATTGAGCAGATGAGCCCTTGATTAAAGGTTTTTGTCAGTCTAAGCCAATTTTGTTACAATGTTAGTCTATTATGGTACTAATTCAATGAATGTTTACATTTTGCAATGTTAAAATTTTCCAAGTATTTGGTTTAATTGGGCAAATATTTAAGTAAGCTCTAATTGTTCTTCAGTAGCAAGTGCATTTTTTTTTCACATATCAGAAGTTTGTTGACTCAGTAAGGGGTTACAACTGTCAAAATTTCATTTTTTTTAATTTTTACTGTTACTTTTGTGAGTTGCTTTGCTCTCCTGGGATAAAGATCATCTCATTTAACTTGAAAGACTGCTAAATCCTTAGCCATAGCAAATTCTGTGTGCCGTGTTTTGAAATCCTCCCAGCTTCATTCACCCATCTGGAAAGGAATAAACAAAAAACAAACAAACAAAAAAGAAAGAAAAGAAAAGAAAAGGAAAGGAAAGGAAAGGAAAGGAAAGGAAAGGAAAGGAAAGGAAAGGAAAGGAAAGGAAAGGAAAGGAAAGGAAAGGAAAGGAAAGGAAAGGAAAGGAAAGGAAAGGAAAGGAAAGGAAAGGAAAGGAAAGGAAAGGAAAGGAAAGGAAAGGAAAGGAAAGAAAAGAAAAGAAAAGAAAAGAAAAGAAAAGAAAAGAAAGCAAAGCTGCCTCCACCTGGTTTTGAGCCAGGGAAGAACAAATCTTTTGTTATTGCTGCTATTTATAAACCCTGAATTCCTCTGGTACCTAATCAGGGATAGGCTTTTGTTTGTTTAGTACAAACTGCATCTTCCCCCTCAACAAAAAGTGTACTGAAGATCATTCCAAAGAGCAAGTGCAGGTTTGGGGAGCAGGACTAGGAGCTGAGGAAGAACCAAGCTATTCTAAAGAAGAAAAGGAGAATAACAAAACTCCAGGCTACTAGAGGAACAAGAAAAGCCACTCAAAGGCAGTAGAGGGAGGATTCCCAGACACCAGGAGTCCAAGAAATTGGGTCGGAGGAGTCTAAGAAAATACATGTCTAGTGAGGATTCAACCTGGGAAATGCTGTGGGGTGAAAGCAAAGCCATCCCAGTTATTCCACCTTTGATGAAATATACTCATGGATGCCCTGCTTTAAGACTAGTACAGGATGAATTTCAGGCTTCTCTTTGGCAGCTGAGAAAAGAGTGGCATCCACAAAACCTTCCATGAAAGAGAATGTTTCATTAGTCCACAGACATAGTCAGGGTATCAAGAAATCTTCCTGAGATTGGTCCTACATTACTCACATTACTCACATCTCACCTGTGACTAATCTGGTTCATCTGGATCTCCTGTATCTGTGTATTCATCTGATTAGAGTTTCTTTTCTCCTGGTGGATTACAGGATGGAGACAGAGAGATGATGGCAAAAAAAAAAAAAAAAAAAAAGGTGTGTGTGGGGGGGAAATTTCTAAAATAAAATTAACAGTAGCCATTTCCTACTTCTAAGATCTTAAACAGCTAGGTATCTGGACATCACAGGTTTTTGTGATGGTATCTCTTTTGAGAGAAAGGAAATGGATTAAGCTCCTTCTGGTAAATGTAAAAATAAAAAGAGAATTTATTTCATTCCTAGGAATAAATTCCTACAGAATTTATTTCATTCCTATTGATCTAAAATGGAGAAGAAAGATGGCAAGTGTAGAGAAAAAAAAATATCTTGATGCAGGATATTCATAAATAATTATAAACCAATGATTCAATTGGGACAGTAAATTATTTCTATATTCTGAAAATTTGTATATTATAAAATCATCAACTGGAAAGTCACAGACAATTCTGTATTAAAGAGCTACCATCTGCCATTAATGTAGGGTGAGGGGAAGGAAGAATAAAATATTACATATATCCATAAATCATATTCCAAATAGTATGCTAGAATAGTCAAAGAACTTGCAAGTTTGGTGTAATCATGTCCATTTTCATATGAAGGGGAACTGTCTCAACTTGCCCAGTGTTTGTAGTTATTATACATTTTAAGATAATGGAGTTACTGAACTCTCACTCTATGCCAGACTACAAGATCACAGTCAATAAAGTGTCTTCTGCTACCACTACATTTTGCAGGTGTGTGGTGAAAGGAGTCACGAAGCAGATATAAAAACACGAAATAGTTTGAGTCAATAAAACTTCATCAGCCAAAGCATGAGGCAGAGCAGATTTGACTTGGAGGTAATGAATACCTGTACTAGATGAGGGACACGTAAGGAAAATCACCTCACTGATATGTTGAAGAACCTCTCCAACTCTAAAGGTGATGCATTTTATTTATTTTGTTTAAAAATAGCTCCCTCCCAAAAAAGACAGATCTGTGATTTTGTAGTTAAAAAGGTGCAAATGAGCAAATTAAATATTTGCAAGAGCTGGCTATCTGTGTCCTAATTCTTTTTCATTCATGTTCCAATGGGACTCTGTAACAAAATTTATGGATGTTCACTTTGTCTCCATTTCTTCCCATAGTTTCTGAATCCAAGTGTAAATATCCTCCTAGCTGATTTTATATTAAAAAAAATAAAGCTACATTATGGCTCCTGGAAGGCGCATTTGGTTGGGTTTATTAGCCTTCTCTTCAAGGGATAGTGAACTCAGAATACATCAGAATTTATGACACTGATGTGTTTGATTAACTGCATCACCCCTGCAGTCCTCTTCCTGGATTACCATTTTGCTGTCATTTTTTTTTTTTTTTAAATCTTGACTGTGTCTTCTTGTAATAAGTGATTGTTCTTCTCACTCAGCTTCTGTGAGACCCTTTAGAGACCCTTTAGAGAACTGGTACTTCTGAACCCTTTGTTTAAATTCTCACCCCCTGTTCCCATTCTAAAAATAAATAATCCACCTCAAAATTAACACCCATTTTTGAAAAATATTTTTTCAGTTATGTACAACATTTTACTACTTTTGTCTTAGAAAATAAAATATGATACATCAAGAATTTTTTAAATATGGATTCCATTACAATTGTGATTCATTGCTTATTATTTTAATTTCAGAATTTTTAAGAAGCTATTTTCCAATTTCACAACTTCTCCTGAAAAACTGCAAATACTAACAATAAGAATAAAGGAGACAATAATAGCAATTGTGCATTAAGTACTTAGGTGCCACAGACACTATTTAGTACTAGTCACATATATATATTATATTATACATTATATTATATATTTTATAGTATAGTATAGTATAGTATATTTATTTTATTTATTTTATATATTATATTATATTATATTATATTATATTATATTATATTATATTATATTATATTATATTATATTATATTATATTATATTATATTATATTTTATATTATAATGCAAAGAAAAGCAGAGGAAAACAAATCATAGTGAACTGCTCAGAAGCAGGGCTCAGACTTTCCCAGCAGCCCATTTCGGTTTCTTTCTATAAAACAATGTCTGGAATTTGGTTTTTACTAGAGCAGTTCAGATTTTCAGGTGTGAGTTCAGCAAATGGTAAGATAAGGCTTGTTCTGGGCAAGGTACGTAGTGGCCTAACTTGTCTTGCTACCTACAAGAGCTACATTGTTCCAGGGATGTTTAAGAAATCAGAATTCTGAGTAATCTATGAAAACTAGGGACTGACACAAAGGAGGTTATAGGTATTACTGAATATATATGACTTGTTTACAAAAGAGATAGATTCTCATTCCCTGAGATATTGATTGGGTCAACCTGGGGAGGATTCTGGAATTACATATTTTATAATAGAAATGTCTCATGTTGTTTTAGGTTGTCCTGAAATCATGAAAAATATTGATCTAAATAGAACTTTATGAAACTGTGTTTTCTTGATTCCCTTACTCTCTCTGCTCACCAGTTCTTCCCTTTCAATCCATTTGGAAGGTCTCACCTGGTCATGCTGAGGTATTGTTTACTCCTTAAAGCAGGTAAACAGTACAAAAGGTTTCAGGCTGAGCAGAGATGTGGATTCAATATCAATGTACAACAACCTTTTGCACCTTGTTCCGTAGATGCTTGCTTCAGAACAATCTACATGCCCAACTCTGTTCAAACTTTTGTAATCACTGATTTTTATGGTTTATGTTATTTTCCAAGCTCTACATACGTAGTGAAAAAGCACTCTGCAATGCATGTTTTCATAACATGTTCTACCTTTACCTAATTGTGAACTGCCCCAGCAAATTTTGATATCTGTATAAACTTTCTCACAGAATACCATATGTCCTTTCCCATGTCTCCCATGAGAAATTGTTTCCAAGCTTTTCCTTAAGAAGCTGTATATACCTGACCGTGGTGGACATCTGTATACCCTGCCTTGCCGCCCATCTCGGTGGACATTATATCTCTGTGGACAACCCCCTTGCAACATCACAAAGATCCTAAACTTAGCACATCCATCACTATAACCGGACTCCCTTTCTGAGATTTTTAAAATTATCTTTAGTATTTTCACCATCCATTCAATCACAAATGTTAAACAATAAATGAACAAAATTTAGTTCCATTGAGGAGTCTTTGATTTTCCTCATAACTAGCAACCAATTAATACCAATACATTTTGGACTCTATATTATTTCAAAGTCCTGTCTTTCCACTTTCTTTCTTTAGTAAGTTAAATTGTATTAATATGCCGTTTGTTCATAAAATTATATACTTTGGGGTGTACAATTTCACCACCTCATTATACGCACATGCTTCAGCTCCTTCACTACCAAAATTCAGTGCCCACAAATTATCACATCCCGTTACTCCCTCTAATTCTGTCCCATCTAGTCTATCTCCCTCTGGTAATTAATACATTTTTCAGAGTCTAGTATTAGCCTTTACTTCCACTTACATCCCCCATGTGCCCCTCAGTTTATACTACCACTATACCTAGACACCAGTATCTTAGTGTTCTATCTGGAATTTCAGGCTCAAAACTTCCTCTTCTCAATTCTTTCTCTAAAACAGTTTGGCTGATCATCTAAATCCAAATCAGACAATTTTGTGCTCTCATCTTCTCTTTAAGACATGTAAATGTTTTTTTGTGTTGACAAAAAAAATTGCATTGCAAAATCCTTATTATGAGAAAATGCATTTATTGCCTAGACCCTGCAAACTTATCTGAATTAATCCTTCTCTTCCTCCATATATATTAAATATATAGCAAGATCCACCCATAAGAGATATTTACAATGTTCTAAATCTGTACTTCTGCTTAGGGCTGCTACCATTCCAACTCACACCGTTATCTTGTCTTAGCATATTTTTCTAGTATTCTGCAAGGCCCTCCTTTTACTTCCTTTTTATTCCTCCAAAATACTTTCCCCACATAACCTCAAAAGTGGATTTTAAATACATAATAAGATCATGCCAGTCCTCTAACTGGCTCCTCAATGACTGTTCTTGAGTTCAGCTCCACACTGCATCCCATGGACCATAGAACCATGATGGTAATTATCTCACTCTAATCTACTCTTCACCATCCTCTTTCTATTGCCTCCACTCATTCAAATCACCCTGCTAAACTAACTATCTTTCTGATCATCAGATGAGCCAGGTTCATCTCTGCTTCAGGAACTTTGTTGTTGAAATAATCCTGTAATTATCCCATATATATGCAAGCTGGTCACCATTTAAACAGATTTTAATTGTCACCTAATCAAAGAAACTCCTCTAACAGCAAATGTTAGCTGTTCTGACATAACTTGTATAACTTTTTTTCTTTTATTTTCTCACTATGCAAAAATCACTCAATCCATTATTTTACCAATATGTTAATACCCTTTCCCTACTCATTTATAAGTTTACCCAGGTGACTTTGTGTATTGTTCCTTCTGCTAAGAACATGGTTTTCCAGACTGGTCACTAATTGCCTGTTAGGTTTATGGTCACACTTCAACTCTCAGTTCAGAACACTTTTCTGCTGAGATATTCACACTTCACCTCAAACAGGGGTGATCATGAGCTTTGAGTCTGCTAAATAGGACTCATACCTCTGTTACAATATTAAACTATTTCAAAATTGCTTGTTTGTATGCCCTACTCCCTAGATCTCCCAAAACTAGAACTCTATGAAATAATCTAATTCAACTCAATAGCTAAGTATAATAAATACTTTCAATAAGTATTTTGCTACTGGTTTCACTATAGTATAGCTAAGTATTGTGATAAATATGATGACCAGAGCAATCTATCCCAAAACTACTAATTAAACTGAATCTATAGTCTCTGCATGTTTGTGACCTTTTCATATATTCCAAAAGATACATATATAAAACATGTTTAATCTCCAAGTGTATTAACTTAATGGAATTCTGCACAATTCATCTTATAATAGCATTTAGAATACATTTTTGATTATTTTGGTCTCTTACTGTTTATTATACTACTGGTAATAGCTACAAAAACTCATTGTTTATGAATGCAGACATTTTTCTAAACTCATAGTCTAAGGATAAAGGAGGAAGACAGAATCGATGTATAAAATGTAGTTCATAAGAGGTACTTTAAAATGCTTCTTAATTGAATAAATAAATAAAAGATTCTGTGGAGAAATTGGAGTTAAAGTCCTCCATTAAATTTTATGAAACCCATTACTGAATAAGAAATAATGTCCATGTTTATGTGCATTCTTATAAATGTTAAGCGTATGCCTGTACCTACATATCCGGTTTCAATTATCTTTTCTCGTTGGCAGTTTCATTCAACATAGTTATTTTCAGGAAAAAACAACTTTAACAATCCTTAAGAGACCCATGATCAGGATTTTTCTCTATTGGTGTTGCCAACTAGTTTTAAAATATCTTCTATCACTTCTTCATTATATGCATGAATAAGTTTGTTTGGACATTTATTTGCTAACTTTTTCCGTGCATCTAATTTTCTACATTTTGTATTTTCAAGCTCTCCATTATGTCAGTAATATGACCTTGAATTAGAGTTGAGTCTGCAAGTTAGATAAAGTCATAAAAATAACAATTTCCATTCAGAGATGAAATATAAGAATGTGTGGTTAAAAGAAGAAGGGGGGTAAGTGAGAGGGAGAGAAAGAACATAAGACCTCCAAAATAAAATAGAATGAAGAGATTTACCTATTTTAGTACTGCAGACAAATGATTACATTATGTGAGCTAAGAGGTCAACCCTTTCTTAAAGGTTGACCCATAAAACCTGTAGCTATAGTGTCCAACCTCAGTTAATTGGAAAATAACTGGCTGAGTGTCTATTCACCAGCCAACCTTAAGAGAAGTAGAATTAAATAGCAATGATTGAAAATAACTCCAAAATAACAGAAAGAGTAAAAGTTCCCTTGACTAGATTGTGTCTGTCATCCCAAAGAAGATTTTAAATCAGGAGTAAAAGATACAACAAAGTAAATCAATTACAGTATTTAAAATTAAAGAAAATTTATCATGCACAACACTTTGAATATTTAAGTAAGTTATATCCCAGAAAATCAAAAAGAAGCTGAATTATTGAGTCAGTTGTCTGGGATTATAATCTAAAAACGTAAATTTAAGTAATTGACAGGTTTTTATTTTAAATTGAAATTTCAGTTGACTGTAGATAGTAGCGACTCAGCATGTTTTTTGTTCACTGACCTTAACTCGTTAGATTTCCAATAATTATTTAGTTCACAGAAATGGTTGCTTAAATTAGTTACCTAAAGTAAAATATACTAGCTTATAATTATATGCTTCTATTACTGAACAGGATTGTGGCTAATGCAACAGTAGTTATTTTTGCTAAAATAGAATGTGAATCTTTCTTTGTCCAAGACAATTCTCCCCGAAATTTAGGAGTACCTAATTTTACTCTACGTTACCATGTCAAGTGCTATATATTGCATAAAGCCTGAACATCATTAGTAATTTCTTGTAAATAACACTTTTAAACAAAAAGGATATATGAAAAATCCTTGAAGAACAAAATTTTGCTCAATGCAGTTCAGAATTTTTTCCTCATAAAGATTATGATGAAATAATACTCAAGGAAATGATATAGAGAATCTGTCAGCTATTATAGTGAGATATAGTGAGATAATTGCTTTACTCTTTCCATGTATAGATTTTGAATCTGGAGAAAATGGAGTGTAAGTAACCTCCTCAAGTTTATGCATCTAATCAATTTGGAAACAAGATTTTTACTCATAGTTGTATCATTTCAAAAGGAAATGCTTAAATATGGCAATCCAACAATGTAATATACCACCTCTGTGTTGCTTAACACAAAAGCAGTTCTCTTCAAATAGCATGCATAAATGACTCTTTAGCAAAACCTAATTAAATCTAAGGTCTATTTGACATTGGACCTTTTTTTTTTTAATCAGTGAATAAGGACCTTCATTAATCTTCTATTTCAATATGGATTTTCATATTTGGGCTAAATTAAAAGTAAATCCAACTTTCACATGGACTACTTTAGAAATAGATAAAGTGAATGCTATTTTGTCCCCAGAAATTAAAATGAACTTTGATATCCCTCGCAACACACTAAATTTAGACACATTCACACAATTCCTTAGAAGTCACTGTGGGCTAAAGAGATTGAAAGACAAACTTGGAAAAATAAAGGGGCTGAGGGAAGACATTTTTCATTTGATCGGTTATTTAGGAAACTTCAAAGCAGTCACATAGCTTCACTCTAGGTCTTCAATTGTATCAGAACATTGTCAGAGTAAGTACACTAATCCACTAAATCCACTAATTTAGTCTACAGATCTGCTGTTAAGAATCCTTAGGTTGTAAAGGGCACAGGAGTGTTTCTGGGGGCAGAATACTAAGCTTTTTTTGGCAGGCTGATGTTTGGAAGGCAAGTGTAATCCTCTATGAAACAAAAGGAAACTACTTAGAACACAGGAGCTCACAGAGCAAAAAACCAGGCATGTCATAAAAATGAACACCAACCCCTCCAGGAGACAGTACCATCTTGTTCACTGTAGACACTTTGTCAGAAATAATAGATTCCTGAGGTCCTCATTTGCTTCATTGGTTCAGGTTGTGTTTAAAATAGCACATTGGGAGAGGCTCAGAGGTAAGGAAGTTTATTTTGCCAGTTACAGACCCTACTCTGGAGTAAATGAGGCAAGTGCACTTCAGCAATGTTGTTTCATTGAGGATCTTTGGATACTTTGGTCCTGAGCCCCACTCACCTGTGCACCAGGTGAAAAGCATCCAGGGCATAATCAGTAGTAAAACATTCTCTTTTAAATACTCTCATTTAAAACACTAATTTTACTACTGAAAAGAAGTATTATAAATTGTTTTCACATGAAGAAAACAGTACTGTTTATAATAGTTAAGCTATGGAACAAACCTAAGTGCACATCAGCAGAAGATGGGATTAAAAAAAGTAGTGGAAAACATATTCCAAAGAATACAGCCCCATTATTAAAAATTTTTTAAAAATGAAATAGTGACTTTTGGGACAAAATGGATTATTCTTGAGATGATAATTTTAAGTGAAATAAGTCACAAGACAGTTACAAGAAGGTCTCACTCATCTGTAGAATATAAATAAATAAAAAAATATTAATAACTGGCAAAAAAATTATTAGACTACGATATTGGTGTCCATATAACAGCACATTCATAGGTTTCAGGGATTAGGATGCAGCTATTTTAGGATGCCTTTTATTCTACTTGCTATAGCAACTGATCTTTCCTTTAGAATTATGGCTAATCCTCCCTTCACCTAGAACCGACACTAAATTAATTAAAATTCATTCTTATTGACTAATTCCTTATTTTGCACCAGTTTCAGTTAATATTGTATGTACAGAACAAGGACAACCTGTATGTCTACTTTCATTCAAAAATTAAAATAATGATTAGAGGGCATACTCATTAATTCAGATTATTGGAGGATAAAAAACTGTTAATATTAAATAAAACAAGAGTAGATGTAAAAGTATTCTTGAAAAACTAGAGCAATATATAATCAAAAGAAAGATGGCATTTCTTAACAAGATATCCTCAGGGCAAAGTAGAGAAAAGAACATTATTGAATCAAAATATGGACAGAAACTAGCTAGGATAGGAATGATAGGAAAATAATCTGTTTTGCACTGAATCACACAGTGAACCAAGAAAAAGGAAGAGCTGTCATGAGTACCCTACTCTGTCCATATTGTGTTAATTTATGTACTTCTATGGTTATCATATTTAACATTCAGTCTCTACAAGGTAGAGGTATATGAATATAAAAAAAATAAATGCCTTTTGCAACTGGATTTGAAACTCAAACTATCAGAAAAGCCATTGAAAATTTATCTAATTTCTACTATTCCTGCCCCATCATTAATATTGACAGGCATGGTGATTGATGTATAGGTGCTACACTTTGAAGATAAAATATACTGAATAGATGCAATTATTATCCTACTGGTCTCCTTTATATTATGAAATGAATTTTATTTTGTACTAATTTATTCATATATAAATTTCACATCTCTGTGATCTCTAGGGTTCACCCCCCCCTCCCTAACCATTCCCACCCTGTCCCCTCCTCCCCAGGTTGTGTACTTCAATTTGGTTGTTGGCTTGTTTTGAATTTCTTCATGGATTTTTGTTTATCTTTCCCATTGAAATAAAGTTTAATACAAACTGTTTTTTTTTCTGTTTCTGGGTATGATGGGTCATGTTCATAGAGTAATCTTCAAGTTCCAGGAATGGGGTCCTATCTTAACACTGTAGACACAGATTGGTAAAATTGTATGAGACAAGGTTGGTACAGGATGTCTGCATAAGGAAGAAAATGAATCTCAAGACTGTATGGAGCCCAGGTTTTGTGGGAAAGAGTGCAATATGGTACCTGGCTAGGCTACTCTGACAAAGTACCACACATTGTGCCACTTGATCAACAGAAATTAGTTTTTTCTTACAGTTTTGGAGACAAGAATCCCTAGGTCACTGTCAGTCAAGTTAATGCCTTCTGTGGACCATGAGGGAAGACTATACTGGATCTCTCTCTTTGGTTATGAGTAGCCATCTTTTCTCTCTGTATTCACACTACCTTGGCATCCCTCCATTATTATCTGTGGTCAAATCTCTCTGCCAATAAAGATATCAGTAGCACTAGACCAGATCCACCTCCAATTTTAATTTATTTTCTTTTTTACTCCTAATTTTAACTTAATCAGTCCTATAAATACCCCATCTCCAACTAAGGTCTCATTCTGCCAGAGATTAGGACACTATAATGCAAGTTTTGGAAGAAAATATCCTATAACGTAGAGGGGGGAAATATTCTATGGATTTTTTCCCCATGAAATCAAATATATACTATAATATATTAAAAAAAATCAATAGGAATAGGAAGTCGTTAATATAAATGGGCAAATGATCAAAGAATTGACAGGGTCCCTGTTGTGAACTATTAGCAGTATACTTTAATAAATATATAGTCATTAATAGTCATTAAATCAACTCTCTCTATTTACATTAGCAGTATACATTAGCAGTATACATTAATAAAAATATAGTCATTAACATAAACCCTCCATTTACAGGACTTAAGTTATCCTCATCCCTGCCCCCATATCATCAGGTGTTCATAGTTTTCATTCTGTAGCTACAATAACAATTATATACCTGTACCTTATCCCTTTCTTGGGAAATAACATTTCTTTAATGACAACTTACCTTTTTCTGGCCCAAAAATGGCCTACGGGCATAGTAAAGAAATGATGCAGATCAATAACAGAAGATTGAAAGCACTCAAGCATTACTAGCTAGATAAAAATCAGATCACTTTGTGCTTTCTTAGAAAAACAAAGCAATTGCATGTTTTCCATGTTCTCAATGCTTTACTTCATGCCAGCCATTATATGAGTCTTGAGAACAGTCACTTATGAATTGCAGTAGTGACATTGTTTTGTTTTTAGTAACAATTCCTCAACATGTTTGATATAGACCTATCAACTCAGAGTAGAAGTGAACATTTCACTTTCATTCTATTTATGAGAGAGAAAAAAGAAAGATTGATCTTTTTTTCTAACAAGAAGGTTTTTCTGTTTTGCTTTGTTTAGGCTGAAATTGGTTGTCAGGATTGAGCCTGGTTGAAAGATTATATGCACTGAATGAGTGGATATTCCATAGTATGTCCCCAAAGTGAAAAAACAAAACTGCTTTTGTGCAGAAAACTAAAATGTTGATAATATTGCAGTGTTTTGGACTGAACACTCAGCACTGAATTTCAAAGAGGAAAGCTGATTCTTTTTTAGGTATCTTAGGTAGACACTTAATTTAACTAAAGAGCTAGAATGTTGAAAACAATTAGGCCATGTTGGTATACTTTATATTGATATCTAATACCCTATGGCTATTTAATGAAAAGTTGAGTATTACATTTGACAGATCAATTATTCATCATCTAGATGGGTAGGAAAGGATGTGCAGCATCTGAGCTAATTACCTCAGCAAAAGTCTTCAATAATACTGTCACTTTTTATCAAAACCAGTGATTTCAAGCATAACAGCTACATAGAGAGAATGGTCATTTAACATCAGTCATAATAAATGCTAAGTGCAAATCATTAAAAAGCACTTCATAAAGGGCATTATAAAAAACAGGTATTTCTTGTCTTGGTGGGTAGACTTTCCTTGGTGATAACAGGAAAGTCATTTTCTTGGTAGAAGTAATACTGTCTTTAGTTTTAATAAATGGCAAACAAAGAACCCATGTGGAGACTTTTCATAGATTGTTAGGGAGAAGTGGACCATTTTAGCAGTCTCTGTTCTGTTCTTATATCTAGCCTGGAGTGTCTGCCAGCTCAAGGTCTCCTCCATCAGGTTATAGAGTGAAAGATAATTTCTTCTTCAACCCAAAATACCAAATATCATATAGGTACAATACTATAATCATGGCTTCCAGTAAATGAGTGTCCCTATAATCTTGACCTTGGCTAGGCCTCTACAACACTGAATAGAGATGATGCATGCTAACCGGTAATGTACTATACAAATCAATGTTTGGATTCAGGGGCTAGGTTAAACCTGCAGCTGTGACTTGCTTTTCTCATGAATCATTCTCTGTGAGTAAAAACCAGTCACCATGCATGAGGACATTAAAGCAGCCTTGTGAAGAACTACACATTGGCAGGAGGGGAAAGTGAGCCTTCCTATCAATAGCCAATACCAACCACTGATGATATGAATGACCCATGATGACAGAGGTTATTTTAAACCCTGTCTAACCATAACATGACTCTAACATTCTGAAGAGAGCCTAGATAAAAAAAAAATAACTAAATCCCTAAATTCTTGATCCACAGAAACTGTGGGAAAATAAATACTTATGCTTTCTTGAGCCACAAAATTGTAAGGTAGTTTATTATGTGGCAATGGATAACTAGTACACCAGTTGAAACTCAGCAATGCTACCCCAGTGCTATCATTATAAGCCCTGGTTGTTTTGATAAATGTTCTTGGTGAGGAATAGTCCATAAACATGTTTACACTTCTCTTGTAATAATATTCTATAGGTAAAGCAATTCGTTCATTTCAATGACTCCAAAAAGGTAAAGTCCCAACAAAACTTTAATTTATCTACTGTTCAGAGAAAATCACAAAATAAAAACAAACTAAAAATATCATCAGCTTATAACTTTTTTATACATGCAGATAACACTCTCCTTAACACAAGGGCTGCAAATCTTAAGGCATATTATATACATTCTGCCAAGGTATAAAATCAAGCCAGGAAAACAAATTCTGGTCAAATAAGATCATCAGGTTAAAAGCAATTATTTACAGTTGAGTAAAACTAATATATTCCTAATCCCAGCAGTATCTATTTTCACCTTGCAACTAGAGATAAAAGGGGGAAAATGTGTAATATGTGACGTTTACATGCATGCATTATTAAAAACCATCAAAATGCTAGCACATCGGGAATCAGTTGAAGACACCTCTGGGCATATTCTGTGAACAGAATCTTAATCATTGAGAAACAAACCCTGGTTCTAATCTGAGAAGAACTGATGCTTCAATAATCTATTCATTGAGCAGCAAATATGGTTCTATTCTGTTTTAAAAGAATAATACCATCAGTTTTATGCTTTATACATAACATACTCTAAAACACCTATCCTTCTTAGACACAACGCACCTGTGTGGTTTATGAAATTAGAGAATAAGGTTCTCGTTTTGAAATTGACCATCTACATGGGATGCTAATTTCAAAATGTTAAATTAATAAATCAGAGTTTAAGAGTAATACAGGTAGAAAAGGGAAAAAGAGAAAGAGAAAGGCATACAAGAAGAAAGAACATTTTTTTTGAAATTAAAGTCATAGAAAAAAGGAAAAAAATCAATGACCAGAATTAAAGCAAAAATAATAATATTAGAAACAGATATTATAGAAATTCCTATAACAAAGTAATTCCTAACTCACTTGATGAGGACAGCATTACCTAATACCAAAACCAGACAAAGACATCATAAGAGAAAAATATCTACCATTCTTTCTCATGAACACAGATGCAGAAACCCTCAACAGACATTAGCAAATTGAATGCAGCAATTTACAAGAATTATAAGTCAAGAATTTATCCAAGAATTATCCAAGATAGATAAAGCTTACTCAACTCTCAAAAAGCAATTAATGTACAATCATGTATGCTTAATGGCAGGAAAATTTCTAAGAAATGCTTTGTTAGGTGATTTAATTGGGAATTGTGAACATCATTGAGTATTATTACACAAACCTAAATGGTATACTCTGCTATCCACCTAGACTGTTTGATAGAGCATATTAAAATCATCATCATATATGCAGAATGTAATTGATTTCTGTAACATATTATGTCAACACACCAAAGAAGAGAGATCACATGGTCATATCAAAAGAGGAAGAAATAAAACCTATGACAGAACTCAACACCCAATCATGGAAAAAAAAAACTCTCAGAAAGCTAGGAACAGAGAAAATGTTTCACAAATTGATGAGGACTACGAGTAAAACACCTACAACCAACGTCATACTTAGTGGTGAGAAAAACATTTTTCTAAAATTACAAGGTAAAGATGTCCCTTCACCAATCCATTTCAGTATCTTGCTGAAAATTGTAGCTGATGAAATAAGTCAAGAAAAGGAAGTAAAAGATAGGCAGGTTGACAATAAAAATAAGACTTAATTGTTCACAGCTGATGTGATCATCTATGTAGAAAAACCGAACAAATGGCCAAAAATCTCAACATAATAAAAGCAATCTATGACAAACCTACAGAAAACATCATCCTAAATTGGGAAAAACTAAAATCATTTCAATTAAGATCTGGAATCAGGCAAGAATGCCCACTCTCCACTACTATTTAACATTGTACTGGAAGTTCTACCTAGAACAATAAGGCAAGAGAAATATATAAAAGAGATACAAATAGGAAAAGAGGAACAAAAGCCATCATTATATGCAGATGACATGATTATTTATATAGAGAACCCAAAAAAATCTACAGAAAAACATCTCAAAACAACAAACCAGTTCAATAAGGTAGCTGATTACCAAATCAACACACAGAAGTCAGTGGTCTTCCTATATGCAAAAAAATATCTAGCAGCAGCAGAAGAAATTAAAACAAAAATCCCATTTACCATCATGCCAAAAACAATTAAATATCTGGGAATAAACCTAATAAACACATAAAGAAAGAAAACTATACAAAGAAACAAAGAAAACTTTAAAATACTGCTAAAAGAGATAGAAGAATTCATAATGAAATGGAAAGACATTCCCTGATCATGTATTGGAAGAATTAACATCATCAAAATGGTCATCCTTCCAAAAACAATCTACAGATTCAATGCAATTCCTACAAAAATTCCAATCACATTCTTTAAAGAGAACAAAAATTACAGAAGTTCATATGGAATAACAAAGGACCTCAAATATCAAAAAGCTTCTTGTCCAAAAAAAGAGAAGGGAGGCTTAACTATTCCAGACTTTAAGTTATTCTACAAAGACATACTGGTACCACAACAGACAATCAGACCAATGGAACATAATTGAGTGCCCAGAAATAAAACCACACATATAGTAAACTAATCTTTGACAAAGGAGTGAAAAACTTACATTGGAACAAAGATTGCCTCTTCAATAAATGGTCCTGGGAAAATTGGACTAAGACATGCAAAAAAATGGGCAAAGATAAGTCCCTCATACCATGTACAAAAACCAATTCAAAATTGATAAAGGACTTAGATGTCAGACCTGAAACCATAACATACATAGAGGAAAACTTAGGCAAAACCCTCCGTGAATTACAATTCATAACTCCTTTTTCAGACACATCTACAGATGGCAAAAAAAAAAAAAAAAAAAAAAAAAAAGAAGGAAAACATAAACAGTTGGGACTAAATAAAAAAATAAAGGAAAACATAAATAGATGGGACTAGATCAAACTAGCTTCTGTACAGCAAAAGAGACAACACAAAAAAAACAAAAAGGAGCCCAACCAAATGGGAAAAAAATTTTGCCCTCCACAAGAGTGCTAAGGGTTTAATAACGAAGATGCACAAGTAACTCATACAACTAAACAAAAACAAAACTAGAAGCCCAATCAAAAAATGGGGAGAACTAAATAGACAATTTTCCAAAGAGGAAATACAAATGGCCAACAGGCATATGAAAAATTGCTCAACATTACTAGCAATTCAGGGAAATGCAAATCAAAACCAAATTGAGATATCACCTTATACCAGTGAGAATGGCCCACATAAAAAACAAAACAAAACAAAAAAAAAAAACAGGCAACAACAAATGCTCTCATGGATGTGGAGAGAAAGGAACACTCTTACACTGCTGGTAGGAATGTAAATTGGTTCAGCCACTATGGAAAGCAATGTGGAGGACCCTCAAACTAATGCAAATGGAACTACCATTTGACCCAGCAATTGCTCTTCTGGGAATCTACCCAAAGAAGACCTCAGTATGGGTACAAAGGGACATCTGTGCTCAGATGTTTACTGCAGCACTATTTATAATTGCAAGGACATGGAAACAACCCAAATGCCCCAAGGCAGTTGACTGGATGAAAAAGATGTGGTACATATACACAAATGGAATATTACTCATCAATTAAAAATGACAAATTTGATGAATTTATGGTAACATGGATGTACCTAAAAGAAACCATATTAGCAGAAACAAGACAGAAACCAAATGGTGTCACTAATATATTGACAACCAAACAAAAGTACACAACTTGGGGGGGGTGGGAAACCAGCTAGAGTGGCCAGGGAGGGGAGGTGGTGGATAAACCCTGGGGATTACAATGATGTGAAATATATATATATATATATATATATATATATATAATTTATATAATAAAAAATAATGATTAACACTTTTCCATGTAAAAAACAATGACCAAAAATACACAAAAACTAATGTGCAATTATAATTAGGTTGCAATATTAATACACAAAATGCAATAGTTTTTCTATATGGTAAACATAAACAAGTGGAGTTTGAAATTAAAGGCATAATTGATATTTAGCATCTCCTATAATGAAATGTTTAGTATAAATCCAACTAAATATAAATAATAACATGAATATAACTACAAAAATTCCCAAGAATTAATATAAGGAATTAAATAAATGGAAAGTTAGTCCACGTTTATGGATAGGATGATTCAATATGATCAAGATGATTGTTCTTCCCAATTTAATCTATAGACTCAATGCATCTTTAATCAAAATTCCAGAAAATCATTTTTTAAATATTAGCAGATTCTAAAGTACTATTAAGGAAAAAGGACAAAATTGGAGGTTTAATTCAATCCAACTTCAATATAGATATATTAGAAAGAAGTAACTCCTTGAACCTGTAATTTCACAGATGCATTGTTGAAAGGAATGTACATTAAAAGGCAAAGGCAATTGATTTAATGATCATTGGAAGAAAACTGAAGTATCTAGATAAATCAAAACTATAAAGGTGATACACAAAATCATGTCTAGGAAATGTTGATGCAGCATATAAGCAGACAAAAGAGAGGTGAAATGACTGTCCAAATCAGCACACTATTTTTATCTTGATTCCTGTTTTATGGTTTTTTCTATCTGCTCTTCTTCCTTTATCTTTCTCTATAAATCTATATTTATATATTTTCTACAATAGTAACATCTATTTACTAGTGCATTTCCTCTACTAAAGTGTGGGTTACTTGATGACTCGACAATCCCACTTCATTTATCTTTGTGTGACCACCATAATGGCATGATACACAGCACATAGTGGTGGCTCAATGCATGTTTGCTGAATGATTAAGAGTAGAGATACAACTTAATCCCAGGCCTCTGACCTCCCTTTCTTCTAGTCCAGAACTCATTCATATGCAATGCACTCTATATATAGTCCCAACCAGGTACCACATCTAGTATCAACCTACCTTTTTCCATACTCTAATACTAAGGATAGGATATAGACAAACCCACACCTTACAGGTTCTATTTCACATATTTGTTATCTATAAACAATAGGTAAGGGCTAGTGCTCAACCATTCAGCTTCTGGGGCTTGGACTTGTCACTTTGTCTACTTGGGCCAACTTCTTCCTTTTCCCATTGATTTTTTTCCATGCTGGCCCTGATTTTCCTCCAGCTCTATACTTGGCTGCAGATGATTGTATCCTGAGACGCTGATTATTGTGATTTATATGGACTGACAAATGTCCAACCTTTCTTTGGCTATGTAAATACTCCAGGGTCCAAAAAGAAAATCTTATTAGTAACATTGGAAAGGCAGTTCCTTCTAGTGTATATGAAGCAAACCAAGGAAAAAGCCAGAAGTAGAGTGTCAGAATTGTTTTGAACAGTAGCCCTGCTGCAAGCAAAGAAACTCAACTTAAAAAGGCAAAACACCATTTGAGCTGAACACTGTAATTCACAAGCCTGGAAGCTCGGCTTGCAAGCCCTAGATTAACACTGAATGCTGCCCAGAAAACTCTAATGGAATTTTCAGCCTCCTCTGACCCTATAGAGTGTGTTTCATATGAAAATACACCAGTGTTACCATCTTACTACTTTTTTTAAATTGATAAATGACTGGTATGTATTTTTACAATAGCCTTCGAGGACTAAATTGGCTTTCTTAAGATCCAATGTACTAGGACACATAGACCCAAGACTGGCCTCCAGGGTGACATCAGGCAATGGAAATTGCTGGTTGATTCACCCCCAGTCTGTCAACACTCAGCAAGGTTCTAAGGCTGATGCCAGTACTTTCCTCTATTAGGGAAACAGGCATAACATTAGCTAGAATGACCTAAAATGGTACAAACCTCCCTGCCCTCCATGTGAGAATGGCAAAAGGCACATACCTGAGAAGACCCTGCAGAACTCCTCATCCTATGGTGGGATCTCAGTTGGCAGCCTGGACGGGCAAGAACCTAGTGGCCAGAAAATGTTGCCCTTGGACTTTGAAGGCTGCTGCCTCTCCTGGCCTGTCACTGATTTTATGCAGGTGAAGTTCCTGTATTCTTTATTCATTTTGTAGACATATTCTTGGTCTTGAAACAGTGGTAGCTTTCTGTCAATCACTGTCAGCCAAGAAGGAACTGCCAGATAATTATTCACAGATGTACAAATGGTGTATAATTAAAATGGTTTGAGACTCATCTTTTAATGACTTCCCCAAAAGTTCTCTTCATTTTATCTTAGGGGTAAGGAAAAAAAAAAAAAAAACACCTCACCAACATGTTAACTGAGTCCATAATCGACTGACATTTATAATCAGCTCTTCCATGTGTTTCTCAACATTTGGCCCATCCATCTTTCAACTGCACCCTAATTAAAAAACAAGTTGATTAAATACATGGGTTTTTTTCTAGTAAAATCTTAACTTCCCAGAGTACTATAAAAAAGGGTAGAAGCCCCTGATTTCCCAGCTGGCACCAAAAAAGCTATGTCTTGGGGTAATTATGCAGAGCATTTTGTAAAATCAAAATGGATTTACGTACTGTTCATTCAATACATTTCTGTCACTGGAGCAAGACTCCTATATACTTAAGGGGTTTTTGTGGTAAATATGCTTAGAGAGCATAGCAGTAAACATGTCTCCATTTTTATCATTTTATAGTCAACACTGAGTAAGAGGTTACAACTTTTAAAAATTAGAATGAAAATAACTTGTACAACGGAAGGGGTGACTTGCCTATCCCCTCTGAATTGTTAGTGTAGGTTCTATTTATATGAATGCAAAGTTCAAATCAATTTCTAATCTAACTTCTATATTTCTGCTGTCTTCAAAACTTACTACCTGAACATTCAACTATCACAGGTAAAATATTTAGAAATTGGCAGTTACCATCCTGTACTTCTCTTTTTCTTTTAGGCTTATTTCTGCTAATATAAGGATGGTCTCACTTATATGAGGGATTTAGGGAAAATCAAACAAACAAATAAAAAATGAAAACGACCAATGGGACTGAACCATGGAGCGAGAGAGGAGGAGGGGGAAGAAGGCAGGGGAGGTGAAGAGTACAAAAGATCAG